>CAJFCP010000075.1:1182023-1236133 GCA_904066005.1 Synergus itoensis | reverse complement strand
GGCACGCTGGTTTGCCACTTCCACCGGAACTGCCAGTTCCCTACGTTCAACCAGAAAACAAATACCAGTGCAAGACTTGTCCCAAGATGTATACGAATACAACAGACCTCAATAAACACAGTCGAATCTGCACAGGAGGCCAGCAAAAAGAATTGCCAAATAATGACCCAGCCTTAGAGAAGTTAAAGAAAATTCAAGTTGAGGCTTCAGATATGTCGAGTAACGATTCGACCAACGAGACTAAAGATTACAAGAACGCTGAGGCTAAACTTGCAAAAAATCCTCAGCTTACAATTCTTAAACAGGCGCTCACCAAAGGGGACATTTTGAAGGGGACAAGTCTTGCACTGGCACGCTGGTTTGCCACTTCCACCGGAACTGCCAGTTCCCTACGTTCAACCAGAAAACAAATACCAGTGCAAGACTTGTCCCAAGATGTATACGAATACAACAGACCTCAATAAACACAGTCGAATCTGCACAGGAGGCCAGCAAAAAGAATTGCCAAATAATGACCCAGCCTTAGAGAAGTTAAAGAAAATTCAAGTTGAGGCTTCAGATATGTCGAGTAACGATTCGACCAACGAGACTAAAGATTACAAGAACGCTGAGGCTAAACTTGCAAAAAATCCTCAGCTTACAATTCTTAAACAGGCGCTCACCAAAGGGGACATTTTGAAGAGAAGCTACGATGAAAAATACAAGACTAGTTCCAAAACCAAAAAGCAAGCAAAAATCGATAGTAATGATATTGATGTAAACAAGCGGTGGTTCTGTGAATCCTGCCCCCAGAACTTTACCTCGTTCGACAGTTTCAAAGAACACGAACTTTTACATGAAGCTGAAAAACCCTATTTTTGTTTATTATGTGAGAAAGATTTCGCTCAAAAATCTTCCTTAAGTAATCATATTGTGACTATGCATGGAGTTGATCCCCATCCTATCATCGACAGCGATAAGTGTTTAAAAAAGTCTGTTTTATCTCATGGATGGAATAAAAAATCAGAGGCTACGAACGGAGAACCCAATCTGGTCATCAAAAAAGAGGACGTTTCTTCGCCTTATCCCGAAATATCTATAGAAAACGAAGAAGAACTGCCAAGTAGCCAAGACAAGATTATCGAAATCGACACAGTCTTCGTTTGCGAAATCTGTACTCGAGATTTTAACGACAGAGCATCCTTGTGGCTTCATATCCGAGCCACCCATAAGGAATTCGCCGCCTTTGCTTGCGGAGTCTGTTTAAAAATCTGTTCTGATAACGCCCAGCTGCTCAACCATGTGAATATGTATCACGGAGGTTCCAAACTTCTCATGTCTGAGCAAAGGCGCTACAGCTGTACAATTTGCGGAAGACAGCACGATTCTCGAAAAAAGTTAATCACCCACGTTTCGATTCACAACGTGGATCCCAGTTACGATCCTGCGAGTTTCGTTCAACTCAACAGCAATTATTACAACGAAAATCTAAATAGCAACGAAGCCATCGAGCAACCAGTTGATGGCGATGTCGAGGATGGAGAGAAAGTTGACTGCTACATCTGTTACAAATCATTTCCCAACGAAGATCATCTTATCAGGCATCAACGAAATGCTCATAAATCCGATCCAGCGGTAGTGATTGGAGAATCCGCAGCGAATGGCAGTGGATCTGGGTCTAATGGAAATGGAAATAGAGCGCAGTATCATTTATTCTACATCTGCGAACTTTGCGGCAATTCGCATCCCAGTAAATGGGAACGTTGGCTACACGTTTCCAGTATTCACGGAGACGATCCAGAAATCAAGTGTGAGAGGCCAGATTGTGCGAAGATTTTTGCGACAAAGACTCTTCGAAACGAACACGCTCAGCATCATTTAATGCAAGGTAGTTCGCCAAACACTTGTGAGATCTGCGGGAAATTGTGGGGAAGCCGAGTGGATTATTGGAAGCACGTGATGGGAGTTCACTCAGATACTGTTCCTCTAATCTGTGGAGTTTGTCTTAAAGTATTCCCTAATGTTCTTCAGTTAAGTTCTCACGTGAAGCAGAAACACTGGCCTTTAACAAATGGTGATTTTAGTTGTGATATTTGTGGCAGGCCTTATTCCAACAAGTCCAAAATGTCCAGGCACAGGAAGATTCATGGCCTCGATGGCGAGGGTCACGTGCTTCCAGATCCTAGTGAATACATCAACGATTCAGGGAGACTTGACAATGGAGAAGCCATGGAGGTTGATTTCAGTTGTGAAATGTGTGGAGATTTGAAATTCCTGACCCTAGAAGACCTCTGCAATCATCGAAGAATTATTCACAACCTTTTCCCCTGTGATTTGTGTAACAAATGTTACGGTAGAACTTCGCACTTGTGGAAACATGTTAATCGGGTTCACAAGGGTCACAAGGACGTCACCTGTCGGTTCTGCAAGAAGACGAGCGCTTCAAGAGATCACTTAGCAGCCCATATTGCTAAAATTCATAGATACAAGTCTGATGTGAAAAACGATACAAGAGAACCTGTGAATTTCAGGGTCGCAGCTCCTGAAGACGAGGCTCTTCACCATTGTGACAGATGCAAGAAGGACTTTTACAAACGGTATTTGCTTCGGCGTCACATGAAGGCATGTCATAAGTATCGAAAGGATCCTGGTGCTCTTTTGACTAGGTGTCGAGCTTGTGAAAGAATATTCAAAGATCGAGCGAGTCTTCAAAAACATATTGAGAATCATCACAGTAGTTACACTTGTCATTTATGTAACGAAACGATAACTTCGAAGCTGGGGATCATGACTCATAATCGGATTAACCACATGGATCATCCAGATCTTACATGCGAACTCAGCCATTGTAAGAAGCTTTTCCGCACAAAGGAGGATCTTGAATCTCATAAAAAGGATCACAGGATTCACACAACACCGAATGTTTGTGATTTCTGTGGAGACACTGCCGAAAATAAACTTAAATTGAAGATGCATGTTTTGTCCTTGCATCGAAACGAAATCGGTGTTTCTTGTGGAGTCTGTCTTATTCCGATGAAAGACCCGAAGGATTTGAAAAAACATGTGGAGGACACTCACGGAAGTATACTTTCAAAGCCAAATACTTGTCAGGTTTGTGGAAAGCAGTATGCATCGAAGTGGAAAGCCTTTGATCATACGAAGAAGTGCCATGGAAAGGTTTTTAAGACCTGCAAACAATGCCTGGCTGTGTTTATTACCGAAGAAAGTATGAGGAATCATTATGAACACGTTCACAACGTTCCAAAAGACCAACTAGCTACATTCGAATACCGCCTCGAAATCGGACGCAAGCGTCACTACGATAACTTGGAAGTCGTAATGAAAGAAGAGCCTGAGGAATTGGAATTTGATGAGGAACCGACAGAGGATTATTCGAATGATTATAAGAAAAGAATATCTGATTCTGATGACTATGATGCTCGAGCTGATTTCTATGCAAGGATGAACATCGAGCAGGAGGAACAAATGCAACCTTTGAAAAAGATAAAGCTGGACTCAAAGGCTAAAAAGAAATTAAAAGATCGACAAACTTACGAGTGCGAGAACTGCAAGATACAGTTTAATACCAAGACTCAATTTTGGAATCATATTAACCTTTGCCCAAAGCGAAATATGATTACCAAGGAGGAAGATATAAGTTTCCCAACTTCGATTCTTGAGGCGCACTTAAAGAATAATAATCAGATTAAGAGAGAGGAACCTGAACAGGAACTTGACGAGAATAACTTAAACATTCCAGACTTCAATCTCTTTGAAGATATCAATATGCAGTTATCAGGTCAGAAACCAGTTCAAAATCTTTCGCTTAAATCTTCCTCGAGTAGTAATAAATGTTCGAGGAAGGATTCACGGAAAGTTTACGATGAATCTACAAACACCGAGTGTACTTGCGAAGTTTGTGGGAAGCAATGGCCGGCGAAGAAGCACCTGTGGCAGCATTTGATTCGTTTTCATCGAGCAGAGGCTGCTGTAACATGCGGGGTTTGCCTGAAACTTTGCACAACTTATGATGACTTGGCTTATCATCTGAAAGCTGCTCACGAGGCTTTGCTATCTTGTGAGGGGAACAACTTCACTTGTAAGGTTTGCGGAAGGTACCACAATGCCAGGAGCAAATTGTTGTTGCATATGAGCATTCATATCAACTGCAAAAATAATCCGATGTGCAAGAAGTGCAAACGCAGCTTCGAGACGGAGGAAAAATTGAAAGAGCACGTTGGGAATTGCGAGGGAAGACAGTCGGGACTGGGAATCAGACATGATGCAGAAGATGTGAAGAATGAAGACAACGATGAAAATGAAGATAATGACGAGAATGATGAAAAGGGAAGTTTTATTGGTGATGAGGGAGACGAGAGGGAAGAGAAGGAAGGAAATTATGGATCGGGAGGAGAAAAGGGTTCTGATAATGAAGATAGCAGCTCGGATGATTCTGCAGATTCAGGAACGGATAGTTCCTCTACCTCGAGTGATGATGAAAATGAGAATGAAGAAAATGAAGTAGCAGCTGAATCAAGAACTACAAGTAGACTCGGGGAACTAAGTTGCACGAGTGATAGTGATGAAGACTCAGACTCGGAAGCCCTTGAGGATGCTGCCGAGATTAAATCTAATGTAAGGTCTGAAGATGGTAGAGAAAATTTAGTGAACAAAGATGTAAAAATAGAAGGCATAGGAATTGAGTCTACTTTGGTATTGTCCGATTCCGATACAAAAGATTCTACAGCATTTGGAGGGTTGGAGAACAAGCTGATGAAGATTGAAACGAATAATATGGATTATTCGGATGATGAAGGTCCTCCGGTTTTGAGTCCAATGATGCCGTTATTACCACCACAAGAGGAAGATATGAATAGTCAGATGGATGAGATGAGTCATAAATTGAGTCCGATGGTCACTTTGGAAACAAAGATGGAGCAGGAAATGCAGGATTGTAATTTTGAAGATATGCAGATCAACTACCAGAATATTGAAAATAAGAATCAAACGAAGAGTATCAATTTAGAGGAGTCTGAAGATTCAGAGTCTGAGAGTGAGGATGAAAATAAAATGTGTATCTATGAAGAAGCTGGGAATCGAGAGATAAAAATAGAAGGCTCAAGTGCGATCAGTGACGATGAAGAAGATGCAGAAATGCAGGTAGATTGATGGGCAATTTTGATATGTGTTAGGTAGTTGGCGTTTAATAATTAGCTAATTACTATTGTGATGAAAATTATCTTATTTATTTATTTTGCAACTTTATTTTTAGGAAGAAAACAAGGAAGAGGAAATTGCAGAAGAGAAAGGAGCGGAAGTAGCTTCTGCAGAATCTGAAGAAGAAAGTGAAAACGAGGAAATAGAAGAGGAAGAGGAAGAAGAATCCGAAGTTGAAAGCGAGCAGGTCCAAATTGCAAACCACGGTAGTCCCGCAACAATCGATCACTCAGAAACACTTTCACAAGATCTTGAAGGGGAAGTTTCAGACCAAGAAGAGGTTGAAATAGGTGAAGAAGATGAAGAGGAGGAAGAGGAAGAAGTTGAAGAAGAGGAACCAGAAGAGAACTTCACAAATGAAAACGCTGAAGTTGAAGAGGAACTAGCCGAGAATAATTCTCTTATGGAGGAAGAAGTCATAGGAGAAGAAAACTACGAAGATGAAGCGATGATGGACGACGAAATGAACAACGAAGATCATTCCTTGCAGAATTTAAATAAAACCATCCTCACTGTCGGGAAGGATTCTGAAGGTAATCCCATCTTGATTCACGAAGTAGTAACTGAATATCCTTATCAGGACGAATACGATTGCGAATCTGAATATCCAAATGTTTCACATGAACAAACTCCTCTTTTTAATGCCGACGAAAATCAAAGATTATCGGGAGAAAACTTTGGCTTAAATAGTGATAGCCTCGACCAAACCATGACTGAGCCAGAAGTACAGACGGTAGATGAATTAGATCATCACGAGGAGGTGGAGACCGATGAACAGGTCGAAGACAAAGCTGATAGTGATATCGAAGAGTCAAGAACGAGTGCCAAAAGTTAAGTGTCAAAGACTCAAGTATTTGACAAAGGTGACGTAGAACTTGAGAGGGACCACGAAGACGTCACTAAACATTTCTTACGTACCTTACAAATATGAATATTGTATAGTAAGTTAAATAAATAATCATCTAAGTTATTAACGTATGTAAATTTCCCGACTATAAGGACGTTACTTCTGAAAGTACGTTTATGTTGTGCTGTGTTCACCTGTCGGTTATATTTATTTCTTTCTTTCTATTTTCAATTGTGAAAAAATCTTTGATTTTACAAGAGCTTTGAACTTGAATTAAAGATAGACCAAGATAAGCAAATAGATAAACGCCAAATTCATTTTACATGTTTTTTGGCAGTCTAGAAAATTATATAATAATGCGAACGTAAAAATCAATTTATCATTACAATTTGAAAAATTGATTTTCGTTTATTGATCATGAAATGCGAATATTACAAACCGATGTATGATTACGAATTTATCAAAGATAAATGTGTATTTCTGCTATCCAGTGAAATAGATTCTAAAGCAAATATTAATTATTAGGTTATTCCACTGGATAGCAGCTTTATGCTTGCGAGTTGCTCTATTATTTCAATGAAACTTTCAATTAGGAAGTTTAAGAGAGAAAGACAAAGAATTTTTTAAACTGAATGTTGTACGTGACATTTTTTTTTTTTTTTTTTTTTTCATTTTTGTTTAATGCTGTTTTGTTCATTGGTTCTAAGTTCGTGATGTGATGAAGCATTTTTTACAACGTATTTTTAGTTCCTGTTCGATTTCTTTTTTTTTTTAATGTTAGTTTCTTCTGATGATTCACACTGTTTATCAGTGTCCAAATTATTTGTTGTTCTCAACGATTGGGAAATGTTGAATCTTGAAATTGTGAATTTGGGCTATAGAGTATGATCTTTTCTCTGTCTATGTAAATAATAAAGTATAAAGCCAGCAAAGTAGAGCGTTTAGCTTTACTCGTGAAATCGATCGTGAATTTATTATACTTACCATGGAATGAAAGACAGAATATGTGAGCAAGGTGCGCTAGTTTTGCCCAATTTCTGAGGCATGTTCCACTGATGTAGGTATCTATTTACCACTGCGTACCATTTAAATTACATTAAGACAAATGTATATTGTGATAAGCTATTTGTTAAGCCGATGTATAAAGGATAAAATTATTATAAATTATAAAGACAATGGAACTTCCAAATCGTCATGGATAAAACACAGGCGGGGTCAAATAGGATATTTTAACCACACCGTAAAATAATAGTTTAACTCCCCATTTGAAAAAGATATATAGTTTGACACAGCCAAGGCTAACAGTTGTTATATCAGAAACGAATTTTTGAATAAATGCCTGAGGTCATTTGCACTTACTCTTTCGATTTGTTTCATTATTTTCCTTTAGAATAATTACATTTTTACGATAAAAGACCCTGAAGATATAAAACGATTAAAAGGCAGAAAACTTAAAAAGTTTAAATGCTGTCCTTATTACATGTCTTTTTATAAATATATCAAATTTATTTTACAGTTAAATACTATTAATTAGTAAATAACAATCAAATGCTGTGAACACCTGCAATGAAAGATTCCACAGAAGCTATTGGAGTCTCGGGTAAAATTCCGTGACCCAAGTTGGCTATGTATCGATGTTTGCCAAAGTTTTCGACTATTTTTGCTGCACGCTTTTGAACATTTTGCTGAAAAAGATATATGGTTAAAATCTTTTATTTTACTTTAAACTTTTAGACAAATTTTTTAATAATTACCGGTGTGTCGAACATTGCACAAGGATCCATATTTCCTTGCAAAGTGACTTTATCACCAAGTCTTGTTCTGGCTTCCTGGGGATTTACTGTCCAATCGAGACCTATCACATCATAACTTTGGTCCTTGGCTAATAATTCCAACGAATCTAATGTTGCTCCTTTAGGAAATGCAATCTGAAAACAGAGATTTTAATTTCCAATTGATTGATTTCAAATTGAAATTGAAATAAAATTTGAAGAAAACTACTAGAATTCAAAATTCCAGTTAAAATTTATTTACCATTGGAACTCTTGAAATATTCTCAGCATCTAGTTTTTGTTTAACTTTTTCGCTGATTTGTTTTAAGTATTTGAATGAATATTCTTCGAAGAGTTCAAGATTAAGAAAATCTCCATGACTCTCGAATACTTGAAGCAACTACAAAGAGAAAAATTATAATTTTATACAACATATTTCTTTGTTTTGGATAATAAAACTCATTTTTATTTCATAAATGTTTTCTTACTTGGGCACCTGCTTTGACCTGCATCACTAGGTAATCAATAACAACGTCCGTGATCATCTGCAGTAATTTGTGAGAATCTTCACGATATTTGTAGAGCCAAGGACGTGCTTTGGATAAAGTGGAACTCCCACCTCCTTCAATCATATAGCACATCAAGGTCCACTAGACATAAAAGACAAGATAATGTTAAACAATATATAAAGATTTTCCAGAAATATTTTAAACTTTCCTATTTTTTTCAAAAACTTGGATAACTATAAGTTTGAATAACAAAAAAATAATTCAAAAAGAAGAAATTCTACAATAAACTAAACAGGTTTCTCTTGATAAGAGTTCTACAAATTCACTTTTTTTTGAAATATAGAAATACCTACTGGGGCTCCACTAAACCCGATGAGAGGTACTTTTCCATTGAGTTTCTGACGAGTTAGAGTAATCGCTTCTCCAACATATCCAAGATCAGCCTCCACATTTGGCGATATTAATCTGGATAGATGTGATGGATCGAGAAGAGGGTTAGGCAATACAGGACCCTATAAAAAAGACTTGAAATCGATTCACAATAATTTTTTTAGGGACTAGGTCATTTTCCAGTTTCTGAGTTAAATAATTACCCTCTACAATAATTTTCTTCTATACTTACAACGCCAGGTTTCATCTCCACAGTCAATCCCATAACTTGGGGAACGACTAAAATATCTGAAAATATGATACTAGCATCTAACTCAAATCTTTTTATGGGCTGAAGTGTGATTTCGCAAGCCAAAGTTGGAGTTTGGCAAATGGTAAAAAAATCGTGTTTCGACCTCAGTTCTCGGAATTCTGGTAAATATCTTCCAGCTTGTCTCATTATCCAAACTGGAGCTTTGTCAACTTCCTCGCCTTTGGCTGCTCTAAGAATTCTATCATTTTGTAACGGAGGAAAATTACGTTCTGTCATGCTGAAAAAATAAAATCGTACATTACCTATAATTTTAAATTCAGTTTGGAATGAAATTTTAATTTTTCTTCACAGAAGAAAATCATGCCCGTCATGCTGAGAATGAATACATACCAAGTTTTGATAAAAACTCATTAATTCTAAATTTATGAAATTTTGTAATGGTGTCTTGTTTCCGGGACAATTCAATTTAAAAAATTTAATAATTTATAAAATTAGAATATTGTTAGCATATTGTTTTCAGGACATGGAATTATAATGATTAACTTTCTAATTATTTAAATTATACTACTTGGAGTTTCTGTGCTTTTTACAACAATTACTTTTGTAAATTGTGTACTTAATTTATTAAATCAAAAATAGTATACTTAATATGTTGTAACAAATGCATAATTACTTGTTCCAAACACTTATTTCGACCAGATAACTTCTTTTTAAACCACGTACGTCACAAACAGCTGATCACAGCTGATTTAATTTTTCTGAGCTGGCCTCGGCTGCTCAGCTCTTGTACTTTCATTCATTCAGTTCTTGGAGATGGCGCAGGTTGTTACAAAACGAAATATGTAACAATCTTAGCTGTAACAGAAAAATAGTGATGTATTTAATTAAATACAATTTAAACAGGATGAATTTTTTAAAAGATTTACTTAGTAGTTTGAAAGGATATTGCTTTATATTTTTTCAGAATTTAAAATGTTAATATAAAACCGAAAGATAGCTGAGTTTAACATAAAGCAATAATTTATTCTCCTGAAGTTATCTTTAAAACAATATCTGAATAATATATTATTAAGTTTTTACTCTGACTTTCTAGTCTCCACAGTGTAACTGCGATTGTGTTACTTAATACCAATATATTAAATTGTATCAAAATATCATAGTGGATAAACCCGTTAATGCACTTTTATAATACTCATCATCGAATGAAGGCTCATTATATGCATTTGCTTACATAATCTCTTGAACCGGTTGAAAATTCTGAAATCCATGAATCGACTCCGAATATCCAAAAAAACTAAAACTAGTTTTACTAGATGATACCTATATAGAATAAATATATTAGCCCATTGATTCTGGAAGTTACAAATTGATTTCTTGTCCAGTAAATTAATGAAAGTATTTTTTTGTTCTAGAAAGTATTTCAAATAATATATTTTGCAATTTCTTTTCTCACGAGAAAAACCTTCATGCTTTCATAGAATTTTAGAATATTCTATTTAAGGGCGTTGGACCCAAGTGTTAAGCTCAAAATTCTATTCTTCATTTTACTCAACAAAAATTATAAACAAATATTTTTTCGCTCTGTAGCACTACTCTTTTTTCAAATATAAGACTGTGTACAGAGCGAAAAAATATTTAGTTTCGATATTTCTTGCATAAAACGAAGAATTCAAAATCTGACTTAAAAATTCAATTCAAAAATTCAATTTAACAACTATGCATATAATATAACAATTGTTATATTATATGCACTATTATATATTATTATTATATAATTTATACAGCTAAAACAATTTAAAAGCAACAGAATGCAACTTGAATCGGATTTTTAGTGTTATTTACCCTCGACAACTTGAAACTGTTTTTGTTGACATTTCGTCTAACCTAAAAATTCTAATGTTATTAAAATTTTTCTAACTGAAATGAATATATTTAACATTCTGTTACTTGTTGATTTCTTTGATGACATTTGGATATATGATTTCATCAAATTCAATCCTCAGGCGGTATAAAATGTCCTTTTATTAATCTTAATTAATAAAAGTCGTGAAAATAAACAACAATACAAATGTTGTTTTTTGTTTTACCTTTGTTATGGTCAAGAATAACTCATAAGTACCAATCCAAAACGAGTATAGGAACCATTTCCTTATAATCTCACAAAATCAACAGGACTAAACATCAGGAAACGTTGTAATACCAATTTTTTGAAGAAAAAGCTTGCATTTTTTTGTAAGCTCCGTTGACTCCGTTCTCTTTCATTTCATAATTCAAATGTGCATTAATTTTGATTGCGCATGTGCGCCGAATTAAAGTGCCAACTGATGCCATATATCGTGCAAACTGCAAGCTGCAAGATGATGATACGAACAAATTTATAAGGCAAAGGCAGTGCTGTGGGTGCAGTTTGGCGCAGTGTGCGAGACTGCGAGTAGAGGAAGAACTTCAATTCTGGAACGGGAAGGAAACATGCGTTCACTCTGGTAATTCCATTCCAGAATCCAGAACCAGAACCTTAGTGTTCCAGTTCCAGTCTTGTTCGAGACTCCGCTTATGACAGTTGTCTTTACACACTTTCTAGTACAGCCTCGTTTACTACGGCTCTTTTTGTCTCATCATCATTGGAGTTTTCCGTTTCTTATGAAATAATTAAACGACATAAGCCGTTCCCGAACTCGATCGAATAAATACGCGCACTTGGCAAAGCAGTGCAAACGGTGACCTCGTTTGTTTTTTTTTTAACGTTTGACAGCAGGAAGTGTTTTTTCCTCTTCAAGTTTCAAACTTTCTCACATCATTGTTCAATATTGTGAGTAATTTTTACATTTTATGATACTTCCTTACTTCTTGAATGTTCGATTTTTACAATTTGTACTATTATGACGCATAAAATTGAGATGTTTTTTTTTAAGGTTAGGGTCGTTTTTTGATTATAGATTTTAGGGGTTGAAGGGGGTGAATGAAGGTTGTATTGTTTTTATTTAACAAGTTCTATATGTGTTCGTTAATTATAGAAATGATTTAACAATTAGCTTGAACAATTTGAAAGTTTCGATTTCGGAAATAAAATGTTTTCAAATATTAAAAAAATGCTTTGTGGTTTTTCAAATTCGCAGAATTCTTAATTATGCAGCATGATAATGAGTTTAAACATTTTGACGACACTCAGATTTATTGTTTACTAATATGCATCATAAGGACAGAAAACTAGGATATTATTTCATGAATTTATATGGAAAACTCTTTGCAAATATTCATTTTATTTTTCATACATTAATTACGCAGTTGTTTTCTGAGTCATTTAAATTCTTCCAAATTTTTTTTTCTACTGCGTTAATATTATTTCTTTACAAAATTGTTATTGAAATAATAAATCATGGAATTGTAAGCCAAAAATATATAATCATATTTGGAAAAATGTTCAAAACACAGGACCAATTTTTTTTAGTATTAAGGGTGTTGGAGCCAAGTTCTAATCTAAAAACTCGATTTCTTCATTTTACTCAACAAATATTAAATTTGGAATTTTTTCCCTCTGTATAATTAATCAATTTTTAATTAGAATTATGCGTACAGAGCGAGAAAATATCTAATTCAAATATTTTTTAACTAAAATGAAAATATTGAATTTTGCAGTTAGATTTTTAATTCTTCGTTTTATGCAAAAAGTATCGAAACTAAATATTTTTTCGCTCTGTACGCAGTCTTATATTTGAAAAAAGATTAGCGCTACAGAACGAAAAAATATTTATTTATAATTTTCGTTGAGTAAAATGGAGAATGGAATTTTGAGCTTAACACTTGGGTCCAACGCCCTTAAGCCTTTTATCAAAAATATTTCTTAGAGAATATGTTGCAATATGTTGCCATGGAAGACTTAACACACTAGTCGAAGTTACTTTTATGGAATAACAGGATATAGCTAATGTAGAAGATGTAATGAGACATGGCTGATAGAGTCTTAAATTGCATTCATTGAGATTATAACGTAGTAGTCAGGATTGTAGAATGAAAAAAAATTCTGAAAATATTTCTTTAAACTATTGTATGTATTTGCAAAGAAAAGACAATTTTTTTTTTGTTTTCAAGTAATTATCAATTTCAAAAGTTACTTCAATAAAATGAGGTAAAGTTCAAGGCAATTAAAGTGAATTTCAATGATAATTTAATCACTTCTGTCAGTTTTTCTTTACGGTACTTGATCGATTAGTTCTCCCTGAACTATTTCACGTATATTTACGACCTTTATTCGTTGAACTAATTATAAGTAGTTTTCAGAAAACTGATGCAAAGTTACATAATAACTAAGCAATAAAAGAATTAGGTTGTATAACTCTTAAATAATTGGTACCTTATTGTATGTACTTGATATATAATTCTACTACTCAAATTGGGTACAATGTTCATATTACTGTAATTTTATTTTTTAATTTTGTTCTCTATTCTTGATTACGAGATACTACCCTTGAATAAACTACTTAAATAAACCATTACTCAGTTGAAATATATGTAACACAATTTCATAGGAATTTTATTAAAATTTGCGAATCTAAAATAAAATTTAAACTTAATTTCAATTCAGATTATATAATCAAGAGGTTGTTCCACTTTCATTAGAATAAATTCAAGCAGTCCCATACTCAATTAAAATTCACACAAGGAAAAAAACAAGTTTCTGAATAAAAGAGGCTAAAGAAGACAAACTCAGATGATGGATTGTAGACATTTCTTGAAAAGAAATGGACCTCATAAAAAAGAGAATACAAAAAAAGTTACCTTTACTGTTAGCAGACAGCGAAATGTTTTATCTTTGCATTATTCAGTGGGCATGATATTTATTTCAGCAATCAAGGTTTTCCTAACTTTATGTGTAGTTGGATGGGGTCAGGATTTTTTTTTATTTTTCACTTTTTTTCTTTTAAAAAAAAAATATTTAATCTTGATTTTTGTATGTAAATATTTTAATTCTAAATTTCTAAGAATAAAAAAAATTAAATCGAAAAATAAGAATTTATCTTAAATCAAAAGATGTTGCACTTTTACTTAATCGATTAGCATCAATTAATCGGTGTCAATGATCATTAAAGCTTAATATGTAAATTTTATTGCAAAAAATAGAGCAGAAATCGCCAAGTGTATAATTTATTGCACGCAATATGTCTTCAGATTAAGTGCTTGTATTTTAATTCCTACTTAAATGACATAAAAGAAATCTGTTGACATATGTACATCATATATAATCTTCTCCACTTTCTTAAGAAATTGATTTCATAATAATTTAACGAAATAATAACCCACTCCTTTTATATTCACTTCTGATTATTATTAACCGCTGGAATAAAACAATCTTTGCGATTCAAAAAATAAATTTACACATGTTTATTCGCATCAGTCAGATTCTAATAAAGAAAAATCGTAAAATGTTTCTCAGTTAAGAAAAAATGTGGTAAATTTGCAGCTTTGAAATTTAAACGCTGGATTAAGTTCCTCCATATTAGAAAGATTAATATCTCAATTGATTTTAAAATAAGTGATATTTAGACCATTGACCTTGATAAATCATCAGACAAGTTATTTTCTTATGACGCACTGAGAACTCTTAATAATTTCAGTGCGTGAACTGATGTGCACGTCTTTAAGCAATGTTAACCGTATAATTTATTACTATTCGGACGTGCTTAGCCTTGATCACTTTGACGTCAGGGCCTTTGAGCACTTTTCGAATAAAGAGTGTAAAATAACTGAAACCATTAAATTGTTATTGCATCTTCTTTTTTTATTTTTTGTATTTTATTTGAAGAAATAGATATTTTTCACCTGCGAACTATATACGCTCGAGGCAAACGTTTTTTTGCAGAAAAGTATTGAACTCTCATCATAGTAATTATTAACGAACAATTTTCTGTTTTGCATATATTGTTATTTTTAGTTTACCTTTTTAGAAACGTTAGATGTATAAAATTAATTATCAATCATTCCTTTCGTTAAATTAAAATCAAGCAAAGAATATCTAGGATATGACTGACTTGTAAATTTAATTTTACTACCAGAATCAGAGTATGTAAATTATTCTGAAGGTGTATCACGTAATCTTGCAATTAATCTGATGGGAAAACATTTTCTGAAAAAAGTAGATTTGAGAAAACTAAAAACCATAGTCATAAATAATTTATATGGGTAATTTAGGTCTATTGTTTAATCTCTATTGGATAAATGTCCATAAATGCTCTATGAAAATTTACGACTAGATTATTTATTCTCTGCAAAACTTGATATTCAATGTTAAAATATGCAATTAAATTTGAAATATGTATTTGTACCTTTGTAGAAAAAAGTATCGTCTTATTTGTACTTAAATTACTAATAGTCAAAACTAAAATTCGAAAATATTAAATTTAATAAATGTATGTATAATAGATAGGTCAAGTGATTTATTGATGACAAAGTAGGGGCTTTAATGAAATTTTATTATAATTGGTAAAAACGTCATTAAATGCATCAAACGATAGTAGATAATTATCATAATAGATTTTCTGTCTGTCTGAGTCACTTTGCATGTTTTCGCAAATACAACAACGTTGATATTTAATATGTTCAAGTATCTTTCACGTGAACATGCATGAGGATGTTTATACTTTAAGCACGTTTTATTCTTAAAAATCTTGATGATGCAGGACAGAGAAATACAAATACGGTCATAAGGTTAAACGCCCCGGTCAAGAAACGCAATGAAATTTAACTGTACATAGTTAATTATTTTTCTTCAATTCGGGTTCATCTATACTGTTGAAGTTAATCTTTTTTTTATATCAACGCAAGATAAAGATTTTTCAAATTAAAGTTCAAAAGGCTACATGTGAAGATGTGCAAGTTTTTTATCTACTGTTTTTATCGAAATCTCAGCATATATTTTGAGCATGCACTTATGCTTCTCTTCTTTTAATGATTCTGATAAGTTTTTCATATTTCACTTAGCAGTAATAAATTCTAAGGGCCAGGAGCTGATGTTTTTTGCCATTAATTCTGCGATTGCGCAATATACTTTATTTGCAAAAGACATTTTTGATGACATGCGATTTTCTTGCATGTAATCTTCTGTAATTTTGACCTTAACTCTTTACCTGCTGTACTTTCATTGAATTTAATTTGCATTTATTCCAAATAACACATTCTTTTGATTATTCTTATAATGATTGGAAAAATTACTTACATACCTATTGTGTTTACAAAATTTAATGGAATTTCAGATATCAACGGATCTCAAAAAACTTCCTTGACCTCGACTTACTCGTTTCAAGCTTCCAGGTGCTTTTTTTTTTGGTGCATAATTGAACGTGACACACAATCGTGGTTCACGTTCTTCGCGTTCTGAGGCACGTAGCTATATACTATTCAGGAAATTCACAAGAAAAAACAAACAAAAATTCCACCTGAATATCTACTTTAAATTGCGGTCTGGATAAGAAAAAAGACAAAACTGCACTAACCAAAATTCATTTAAGCAAAAAGGCTTTTGCTACATGAATCATAAAATATTTCTCCTAAGCAAAATTATGAGTGCTTTTTGTAATTTAAAGTTTATAAGACAATCTTAAATAAGAAGGGTATAAAATATAACACTGTGAGATTTGAATTTTTTAATTTCACCTGTAGTGTCGAATACTAAATATTTTTAAATATTTTTTTTTTTGCAATTGTTCATGTACTCCAATTATTTAAAATGTGGAGAAAAAGCACGCAATTTTTCTTGCAGAGCAAACTAAGAAAATGATGAAATAGAGATTTTGTGGCTCAAAATTGATGCATGGATATTGGAGAGATGTGGACACTTAAACACGTTGAATCATTCATACATATAAGGAAGGATAATTTCAGCAGTTCAATGATCTTGAAAGAAAGCGTGTTTCATATTCATTTCTTGCAAATACTTTCTCTTCGTTTCACTTCAATAATCAGTAAAAAAAAAATAACATCCAGAACCATCGAAAAAAATGACAGACAATTTAAAAATTTCATATAGTTTTGTGAAATAATTGGTTATTGCATAAGTATTTCGATTTTAATAAATTATTTATGATTTTAAATTTAATTTAATACAATTTAATTTAATACAAGATAAACAAAATGTATTAAATAAAGGAAAGGCTCCTTTAAGATTATTTGAATAATTCCTATTTCGATTCGCCTCACTCGCTGAATATTTAAATTTTTAGGAAGTATTGTAATCAGATCTAGACCAATGAATATTTTTTCCATCCAATTTTTTTTTTAGATATTCTCACCTCCATTGAGGTCAACCAGTGAAGCGGAAGAAGGTTGAAGAATATTGTTGCAACTAATGCTTAGTACTTAAAACGGTACTTCTATCGTACATAACGGTTTTCAGAAAAGAATTTGTAATTACTTATTTCAATTCCAAAAGATATTTTTTAAATTGATTCGATTGTAAAACATCAATTCTTAATGCGAATCTGATCACTAATATAAGACAGACCAATCCAATATTTTTAATGCTTGAAAGAATATTTTCTTGGAAAATTAAATTTGATATCTGTCGATTAATCTGTACAGAAGGAACGAAAAAAATTCATCACATGAATAACTAAGTTCGATGATCTCAAGAATCATCAAAGTTCAAAATTTTCTTTTCACACAAAATTTTTTTTTTTTTCCGGTATATTACAGTTAACTTCATTGATCAATATTTAGTAATAATACGCTTTTCTTTTGATTAAAAAGCACGATACTTACCTATAGTTTTTATCACTAACTCTAACATCTCGATAAGCATAAATCTAAAGTACAAATTTCGCACGTGTTAAGGAATCATTTTTATCTAGATATACATTTTAGATATATACATTTAGAAGTTACATAGATGACGAACATGAATTAATACAAAACTAATAATTGTCAAAAAAATTGCAAATAAAATGGTTATTAATCTATTAGTATATGATTTAACTTCTTGTAACTAGATTAGGATCTGGGTTCAAATGGAATCTTGATGATTCAAGTCACAAGGTTACGGACGCGAAGTTCGACCCTGAAAAATGGAAAATAAAAAAATTATATAATTTTTTTCCTTTGTAGAATCTTGCCTTTGAATAGTATTTTTATCAGATAACAGTTATCAATTTAGTATGACGGTGGATGCTGATTGCATGGATTTGCCCTATACCGAGAATCTCAATTTCACTATCAGATGCGCTACGAACCTGCGTAGTAACCCCTTTGTGAATAATGTCTTGTAGAAAAGCTTGGACGATGGCTACTAGACGTCAGTAGTCAGTAGTGCTATTGATATGTGCCATCGTTTACGTATGTTGTCATTGGCCATCTTTGTCGTATATATGTATTTTTACGAGACCGGCTTTATCTACTTCGTGGTGTGTACAGAGTTAATTCGATTGCCGGAAATTTTTATGGCATATTTCAGTTCTGTGCGTTCAGTTCCTTCGTGCACAACTAGCAGTGATTGATTTATTATTTTTCATCAACTCGAAGCAAAAAATTTAATTTGTCGTGACTGAAATAAAAATAATACCACAAGTTCAAAAAACGTTTCCATAAACGAGTGAAATCGACAAAATCTTAGGTATTTAAACAAAAATTTGATATTAGTACCTATGAAAATTTGGAAAGTTCAACATGAAGTTTAAATTTCAGAGGTTGTATGAAGTTTTCCATTAATGGAATTAGTAACGTTTTTGAATCATTTTTAATTTATTATTTATAATACTCTTTATAAAGCAATAAGTGTCCTTCAATTTTATTCATATTATTATAGGGGAAATTGTAAAGCAAAAGGATTTAATGGCCACTGAAAAAAAAATAAAATTAACTTCTTCAATTTGTTTAAATTCAAATGAGCCAGGATTGCTATCATTCAATTCTTTGACATAAATGTCCTTCAATTTGCATTTTCTTTTTTGCTAATAGCTTGGAAAAGTTGTGAATTCTCAGGTCTACATTTTTTCTTACAGCTTGTCTTGAAGACTTGAAAAATGAAGAGAGAGAGATATTCTTATTGAAATAAACTTGATTTATAACCTTGGCGTTTTTGTCTATTTTCGATACCAATCATTCAAGAAGTTTGTGATAAGCCTCGTGATAAGCCATGTCCTTGGTCAATTCAATATTCGACTACTTACATGTATTTGTATTTTATACCTTCTGCTTTCTTCTTTAAAGAATTATAAACTATCATATGATAATTTTTTAAGAAATTGTCAAGTTCGTTGATGGAATTTTAGGACGTGTTCAAACTCAAGTGAAAAAAGTAATTTTTTGCGGATGTATTAACGATTAATTCTTTTATACTGAATAATCATTATAAATCAAGGCTTCAAATGAAACATAATTTAAAATTAATATTGACAATAAATTAAATTATGGGGAAAATATGAGTATAATTTTATAAAAATATTGTACCTAATTTATAAAATCTTGTAGTGTTTTATGAAAAATACAGATTTTAAACTCTGACAATAGTTATAGTCGACAAAATATTATTCGTATTATTGCATAATCAAAATATGAACATTTGCGTATGTAAAGATATGATATAGTAATTGTTTTAGTATCGTAATGCGGGTCGTGACATTGATTTTGTCACAGTTATCATGAAAATGGCATAACGAGTCGAAGAATTATAGAGAGATTGCGACGAGACGAGATCGAGTGACTTGCGGTTGTAGACAATGTGAAGATTCTCTTATACACGGAAAAAAAGGTATGGTTGGGCCAACCATATTTATCAATATATATGGTTGGCCCAACCATACCTTTTTTTTCCGTGTACATATAAATTTCCTATAACTGTAATCTAATTCAATTCTGTATAATTTTGTTGAATTAATAGAACTGCTTTTCGTTTATATCCAAAACCTTTTAAATCAAGTAGATATAGTTAAGGAAATCTCCAAATTTCAAAGCACTAAAAAAAAAAGTTTCCTTATATAAATCTGCTAAAAGTATCCTGGAAGTTTTAATCACTCTTTATTTTCTTCTCTTTATCTTTTCTCTTCACGGAAAAAAAGGTATGGTTGGGCCAACCATGTATATTGATAAATATGGCACATCCATATTATATGATTGCAGCAACCATATAATAGTTGCAGTAACCATATAATCGTTGCAAAAACCATATGCCTATGGTTGCTGCAACTATTCTATGGTTACTGCAACTATTCTATGGTTGCTGCAACCATATAATATGGATGTGCCATATTTATCAATATATATGGTTGGCCCAACCATACCTTTTTTTTCCGTGTTTAGTCCCATTACAAGTAGTTTTCGATCAAATTATTTTCAGACATTATCCGGCGTCTGAGAATCTGTAAATTCATTATTTTATAGGAGGCTCTTGACTTGAATGCTGATGATAACGCCGCGAACTTGGACTTTGACATACTTGTAGATGAAATTCTTCATTATCAGTAATTTCTGTTTTTCTTTTTATTACAATTAACCTTCATACTTGAGCTCTCATCGCCCCTGTGTTTTCTTTCCAAGAGATGTTCGTTAATGTCTATTTGAGTGAATGAAAAACATTGGAAACAATTAATTTCAACTTGATCCAAAGACAATTAATCATCGATAATGTATCTTCGCTGACATTTATGTTAGTACCATAATTTGAATTAAGTGTTCCAAATGTCAAACAAATCGTATTGTTCCGATTGTCTAGCGTTATTTGTTGTCTCATATTTTTCGCTATATATACTGAGAGAAAATCTTTAAGGATTTATCGATCATTGTAACTTGTTCTTGAAATTTTAAATAAACTTTCGTGAAACGAATGACAGAAGTATTCTTGTAAATCAGGACAAAAAAAAAGTGCAAAAATTATATAAATATTAGTGGAAAAATACCTGAGAACACCTTTTTGAAGCAAACAACAAATATTAAAAATATTGAGGCTGGTTACATCGAATGGCATAAAGTAAACTGGTTTAAATATTTTTAGATGTTCAATATTTCCTAAAAGTTTCAGGAACAGTTCCGCATTTCAAAGATAAATCCTGTCTGACCGGAACTTTCCTCTTTCACTGGTGCCCCACCGAACACATGTTTACTACTTTAGAGTGCGAAATAAAGTAGAAAAGTTGCTTAAGTAGAAAAAGTAAGGCACCCTCAGACTGAGTAGAACCATTTGCTTCACTTTCATATGCAAATTATGTATTTTATAAATCAAAGGTTAAATATAAATTTTATCTTAGACTGTTTTCTACTTTTTTATATAACTCGAATTAATAATAATTTTGATTTACCTTAATTTGTTTAGATAGTTCAATCGGAAGGATATATTTTTCTAAAGTTTTAGAAACTTTCGAGTTTTGAAATAATTTTCAAAACTTTTATGTTTCAAAAGAATAAATTAAAATTATTTTTCCTCGTATTTTTTTGAGACTATACCTAGCTTAGTTAAAGAAGGATACACCTGACTTGAAGAGGGTCACGTGCACACTCGTAATCTATCTTTATAAAATCTCTGAACGTGATTCAGAATTGTTAGGAAAACCCGGAATATAATAAACGGCGGCAAAATCTGTCTTCTTCTTTTTTAAATGTTAGTTAGAATGCATAAATTATCACAGTATTTGTTACGTACATTTTGCCTTTTTATCTCTATAAAACTTTTTTAAATGAGTCACAGAAAGAAGTCTAGTTCTTTATAGCTTATAGTCCGTTGTTAGATTTAACCCCAGCCCATCTTTATTTTTAAAAACAGACCGTAAAAAATGAAATGGACCTAAATTAAAAAAAAAAAAACAAGCTGTAAAATACGTAGACTTATTTTCTGTGTTGTTATGAAGTTTTCCACACAAAAGTGTAGAAAAGAATGAGGTAAATTTTGTTTATCTGGGTCTCAGGAGTTGAAATAAATATTTTAAATATCAAAGGCTATAAAAATTACACAACACTCCTAATAATTTTAAATAATTTGGCAAATGCGGTCATAATTTTGCGAAATAGTGTCTAGCATGCGTAAATTTTCAAAGACTTTCTCTTTTATGATTTCAGTATTTAACCTGGGCAAGATGCTGGTGTGATAAGAGAGACTCTCACAGAGTCAAAATACTTGTGGACCAGTCATGAATCTTCGCAAGTGAGAAAAGCAGTTTTGTGGTTTGAAAGTGAACCTTTGGTGTTTTAGTGAAATACCAAGTTTTTTTTTTACCATCACAATGACGACGAATCATTCAAATCATTGCTCGCCGTCTCGCTCTTCTTTGAGCTGTTGTCAAGTGGACAATACTAGTCAAAATGACGTGAATGAGACATGCGTGCCTGGAAATAATAATTATTTTATGCAAGAGAAGCATTCATTTCCAAAGAGGCCGGAAGTCGATTTATCATTTCGGAATATTCGGTACAGTGTCAAGCAATGGAGCATCCGAAAAATAATTCCAGGTAAAAGAACTTTAATTTTTATTTAATTCACTTTAGGAAAAGAAAGAAATTTTAGAAACATTTTTGTATAGTCTATCAGTTGATATAAATCAGACATTCTTGTCTTCAAAATAAAAATATAAATGATTTTGTCTCAGTTAGAATTTTTATTATAAAAAAAAATAAATGTTTACGTGCATATTGATTTTAATGGAAGCTTTTACTGAAACATCAACGCTCAGCAAATATATTAATGCTTCCAAAAAAAAAAAAAATAGATTTCAAGGTCTGTTACTACCGAAAAGTATTGCATACAAATTAATGTTATTTTAAAATAGGAAAGAATATTTTAAATTTTTAAATATGAAAGACGACTGATATTTTTATTGTAATTTAAATGCAGAATCTCGAACTAACTTATGTTCAGGAAAAATATTTAAGAATAAAAAAAAAATTAAAAAAGAACTATATAAAACTTTTCTATTTATGATAAAAATCACTTTTGCTGAATAATTTTTATGGGGTTTGGTTTAAATTTAAGAGTAAAAGGTAATAAAAACATTTATTGCTTTAATCAAGGAGCCCTTTTTTATATAAATTGTGTTTAAAAAAATATGTAGTTCCTTCTCTAATGAATATGAATTATTCCATTGGAATGCAGTTTTCATACGGTTTATATTTTTCTAATTTAAAGAGACTTTGAAACCATCTTTAAAAAAAAGAAGTAAAAATAAGAAGCATATTAGGATTCTTATAATCTCTCATATATATGGGAGAAATCTGGTTTTTTTATAGATATGCTTTTCCCTAGTCATGTTTGAAAGTCGTGAAAGAAAGTGAGAGCTAACGGTTCTCTATATTGATCAGATGTTTTTAATTCGATACTCAGCTATGGAATTCTTGCTTCAATAATATATTTATTGCTCACTCATTTTTTCAATGTATTTTCAACATTATTAATTATGTGTATTCTTAGCTATTTCGCTCGATGAATATTTATTCGTCATAATTGAGTTGAGTCTTATTTATAAAGTGTGGAGTTTAAGAAGAAAATTTATTATGCTTAATTAGGGGGAATCGAGATTAATTAAAACATAAATTGTATTTTTGATTGAGAAGTAATAAATCTTAGAAATGCTTGTTTAATTCTGTCAATATTTCTTTTCTGAATATCAATTTAAAAAGTTATTTTATAATGACGAAATTGGGACTTCTTTTTACTAGTTTCTTTTCTTCACCTACACGTGAAAATAATCATTGTTAACGTGAAAACGTTACGCGTTGCATCCGCTCCTCGTGGATTCATTGTATTATTCATGTTGTGACACAGGAAACGCCACACAATAGCTTGTATCGCCATTTTGTGGCCTGAGGTTCATGAGAAATCGGATGATTCGTTACACTTAAATAAATAAATTCTATTCCTGAAAATATATATATCTCACTTGCGAAGATATAAAAATAAAGTCAATGACTCAATTGGGTCTATGCTCCTTCCAAGAAAAGAGGATTGAAGCTTTCTTGATGAGGCGAATATTTTTTAGAATCTAATTATTAATTGTCACACGATATCAACTATGTCCTTATTTTTTAATAGATTCTTATATTGCTTTTTATCTATTCAGATTAAATAAAATACATTAACAAATTCGTTTAGTCTGTAATATAAAAACAAGGGAACAGTTATTTGCATACAGGAAATGTTATTTCGTTGATCGAGTAAAAGACATTTCTGAAGACGTTAAAACACGTTTTGAATGAAGCACGTGAATAAAAATCTTTTTTCTCTCACAATGCTTATGTGCATATGTATAGGTGTGTATATCAGACTATCATATGGTAATGATTAACAATTTCCGGTTATTATCATCACATCCTTAATGCGAGGCAAAAAAAATTACTTTTCTGTTTGTAAACAAAAACGAGCCTGGAATTTAGAAATTGAACTTTCACATATACGTATTGCAATTCTCTGTCCAGAGCTCTGGCATCTTGAAAGCATAGATAACGTGCATTAGATTTTTTCAGAATTGCAGTAATCGCGCCCTTGAACTTTCACTTATTAAAAACCACGCGCAATCGAGCTATCAGTCATTAATAATTAGCGAAAAGATCATTATACTAGTACATATGTGGAGTTTAATTAATTTCCCTTTGTCTGGCGTTTAATTATAAAAAGAATTGTCTAAAACCATTTTTTTTTCAACCAGACTGATGATAATATAAAAAGTTCCAAAATAACTGACCATCTGTTGTTTTCAATAAAAAATTGTTTCCATTTCACGCTTCCTTATTAATGACGAGATTAATGAATCATTTTAAAGGAGCTTTGTTTTCCTGTCAGGCATAATATAGCAGTTGAAGATAAGGAAGTTGATAATAAGGAATTGCAGGAAATTATTATTAAAAATATAGTCTGATGGAATTCAAGCGCAAAAGAATTAAAAATTAATTAAGAATTAAGAATTTTTTATAAATTATTAAAACTAAAAAAAAAATTGTAATTTATGGAAGAATTTAAACCTTTTGCTTGGCACGAGTGATTTGACAAAATGTCATCTAAATCGATGACGATAAAAGGAAATAAAAGAAGGTGCGCACTATTGCGTCAATGCCACGTTAGGCTCGTTTCGATTCTGCACAATATTATGTCAATGCCAACGAAGGGGTTTTTAAAATTGTCTAAATTGAATGTCCTTCAATGCAAAAAAAAAAAAGCATTCCAATAAAGAAATCTCTAACCTATGAAGAATCCAAGATTAAAAAGATTTATTTTGTTTTAAGTATGAAATTATCTAATTCTTATTTGTATTCTTAAATTAAACGACTTTAAATAATTAATTTTGTAAAAAAATTGAATTAATTAGAAAATTGTGGAACCCCATAATATCATCAAAATGTCCTTTTGATGATAATCGAAATCGTAGACAAAATAGATTTAAAACTTATCTATCAGTCTTGATCTTGCAATCAAACCTGAATCAGAACTGTGATAATTTAATAGATAACAATTCCACATGAATTTGTGCCCTTGATTTACTTAATGGAATTTACTCCAATGTGATAAAATGGATAAACTGTAACATAAACAAGTTCAGTTTAAACAAGTAAACAAGTAAATGTTGTTTTAAAAGTCATCCAGAAAATAAACTGAAAAAATAAATGATTAAGCAGGAGGAAAGTTGTCTACTTCCTTATTTTATCTCGAATCTCATTTAATTGGAGTTCGATTGTTTTCGAATGTGCGAGATATGTTACAATTTTTACAAATCACTGTTTTCCATTTTTGAAAAGTTGGAAACTGTCGTTTAATTCTGCAGGAGAAAACTTCCTAATGATTTCTTTGCTATACTCACATGACAGTTAATATTCTTTTGTTTTAATTAGTTAATTTATATTAAAATTAAAAGAATGTAATCGCCAGTAGCTTCTGTGCTCTCAAAGGCGTGTGTATTGATAAGTACTTTATCAGAATTGTATATCAAGAAGAATGCGTACGCCCCTTTGACTGGAAAAATTACGATTTTTGTCCTTGCTGAAACTCGTTTAAAGTCCACAATCGAATTAAGTACGAGAAACAAATGTCATCCCTCTTTATGAAAATGATAAAGCATTCTCACACATAAATTAGTTTCCCGATGAATGATAAAAATATAGATATGACGTCAGGATAAAAAGGGATTATCTCATCGAGTTATAAAACGGAAGTTATATGTAGTTCGAAATTGTGGAATTATCGTCAAAGTTCGTAAACGTGATACTTAAAATTAGTCGCGTGTGGATCTAAATCAATATATGTAGGATCTAAGGAATATATTTTACTTTAATAGTATTAAATTCAGAAATCAATTATTTTTATGATTACAGAAACAAATGAGATTCTTCATGGTGTCAGTGGTGATTTTAAAGCCGGTGAGCTAACGGCAATCATGGGACCATCTGGTGCTGGAAAATCGACGCTTCTGAATGTCCTTGCAGGATTTACGTAAGTGAATTACCTTTTTTTCTCATTTCAGAAAGAATGTCTAAAATATTGGAATATTTGGAAATTAAATTTTCCTGTTTTTACAATCTCAATGATAGGAATTTCAATTAATATTTTTTTTGATGTAAATCAGTTGATTTATCTTTTTTTTAAGAGATTAAAAATGTGTCATCTTTTGTGAGTAATGGAGACTGCGGATATGCAGTGGGAAATTGTTAACAAAGCTATTCATGCAACAAACGTGATTCATATCTTCAATTTTAATTTCATAATGAGTAAGGATTGATTCCGAAACGCATTATGCCGTTTTGCAAAGAACAAGAAATCTTTAACGTTAGTAATTAATTTATCAGGAAAGCTGTATAAAAATACTTTATTGAATTAAGTTGCTCATTTGCACAATCGATAAGTTTAATTTTTATTGGGTACAGATTTAAAGATACTTTATTCTGAGTACAATTAAAATTAAATGATAACCATTTTCAAAATATTTTCAACTCGGATGAGTTAAATTTTATTTTTATTTTTAAATGAAACAATTTCATTCATTTGAATGTTCAAAACTTTTGGTACATATATTAGTATATCACCATAATTTATAATCGATAATTTAAAGTTAACGAATGCAGATCGTGCGTAATGATTTGCGTCATTAGACTGAGTTTTCATAAAATATTTCTGCGCATATCAAATTGATTTCGATAATAGTATATTGTATATATCGCGGAAAATCATGTTCTGCTATTGTTATGGAAAATAGGAATAGTGCAATTGACGATGATTAATGCTGATAGTCACCTTTCGAATGTCAAACACATTGCGTTGAATCTCTGATTTTCTTCTTTTATAAGAAATACGATTATATAGGTCAAGATCAGAATGAACCTACACAATACACATATATAACAGGAAAATCAGCAAATGTACTTACTGCTTGGATTACGGTTTATCTGGAGACATTAAACTCTCATAAAAAAGAGATATTGCGAATTAAAACGAAATAAAATGTAAATGTAAAAATTTTTTATATAATTTATGTTAATTTCAGTAAAAACTAGAACTCACATTTAAATAACAATAAAAATAAATTGTTTAATAAATCTTTTTTCACCAAGTATGAGTAATACTAAACTTATATTTAATAGGGCTATTTTTAAGAAATATTTTATGACAACTCTATAAATGTCAGTAAAATGAGCATTGTTATGACTTTCTTATTTATTAAGGTTTCGCCGCTAAATTACGCCATTTTCCATTTTCAGAAATAATGATAAAAAGAACACGAGCGGCTTTTTCGCAATACTAGACGATCATTAGATTGAGACGTGATACTATGTTCAACGATTTATTTTCCTACCTGCAAATCTTATGCTTAAATCTACAACTTATGCCTTTCAAAGTCACGTGCTTCGTTACCCTCATAAGTAAATTATCCCTGATTACTCTCAATTCAAAAGACTTCAAACTATTTTCTTTGGAAATCCAAAAAATTTGTTCAAACATACGTTTCTGATAAATGGCAGCAACTTACAACTTAGTAAATGAAAAACTATCATATGTAGAAATTAAGTCACTTCATATATCATTTGCCTTATCTCAGCACCAGTAAATTACTTACAAGTACTATGAATGTAAAACTAGTTCAATTAAAACCTCAGGATCAGTAAAATCGAAAGCCTAAAATTTAGAATCAACGTTCCGGAAAATTGAGCATTGATCACAGCCCAAAATGGTACTGGTCATTAATTAAATCACGAATTGTAACGTAATTTTATTTAAAATTCAAATCACGTTCAATTAATCTCATTTTAAATTACTATTAATATTGAGCAGTCATTAAAGTCAAATAAGGGTTTGGTGCAATGAACTGGCCTACGTGATGAAACTCACGACCCTAAAATTCCTGAAGTGGATCCTTCGAACCAGTTTGTGGGGAGTTGCATGCTTATGTGTATTGGTTTTCAAAAGGATGTTATAAATTTAAGGAAAAGGATGTGATGGCTGAAGAATTTTTTTTTTTTCAGTGTGCAAGGTGTTACCGGAGAAATCATGGTGAATGGGAAGAAACGTGTACCACACAGTGAAAGGTGGAGGAGAACATCGTGCTACATACAACAGGACTCTCTACAGAGAACGAGACTTACAGTAGGAGAAGCCATGACTCTTGCCGCTCACCTCAAACTGGGCTACACCATCAGCTCTGCCTATAAACACACTCAGGTGTGTTGATTAGTAATGTTTTGCTGACTTTTTTATCACATGTAATCTCAGGAGCAAAAAATCATGTGTCAACATCCGAAAGATTTCTTCATCTTTCGCATATTCAGTTATTGGTGATTCTTTTTGAAATATTTTCCTAAGCAGACGTTTACATAAGAATTTGAGTCTTGAATTCTTTTTAACATCAGAGAATAGTAGAAATACATAATTTACGAAGACGAATTTGAAAAATATGATTGATTTAGCAAGCTTAAAGTTCTAGGAAAAGATTCTCTCATTCTGTAAATTATCACCAAGAGTGACGAAATTCTGACAAGCAAAAAATTACAGAAAAATATACTTGCCAACTTTCCAGAAACCGATCGAAAGTTCATAGATAAATAATAAAAAGTTCTGAGAATGACTAATGACTCTTGAAGTAAATCTTTCTGATTTCATGTTTTGCTCTCAAAGGTTCTTAAAGAGTTAAAAATTATCAACCCTCATTAACTTGAAATATTGCCAATAGCAAGTAGCAACGCTAATTAAAAATCAGTTTGTTAAATAGACTGCTATATAAACGAAATCAAATGTATAATTTAGAAAAATAAATTGCTATTTTTGTCTATAAAAACTATTCTCTCAAGAAAACATATAACTGAAAAGTATTGGCTTTATCTTCACCGAGTTAAATGGATAAGAAGATCTTCCTCATTTAAATGATAAAGAAATATAATTTTTATGACAATTATAAAACTTTTTCCTTTGTTGTAATAAAGAGCAAAGTAGCGAGTGTACTTAACTCGCCGGCTTGATCGTATGACCCTCGTCTGAAAGAATTGACGATAATTGTGGTTAATTATGCAGTTTAGCGCCTCACGTGTACTTTATCGGCGTTCAATGTCCACTAATTCAAGACTTTGATGTTTGATCGCAGGTCCTGGAACTTCTGGAAATTCTTGGATTGAGCCACTGCTATGACACCTTGTGTGGTCGGTTATCAGGAGGGCAAAAAAAAAGGCTAGACGTTGCCGTCGAGCTTCTCAGCAACCCGTCAGTATTATTCCTCGATGAACCTACCACTGGTAAGGACTTTTTAATATTCAAAGCGACGCATCTGGCTGAACAATCTCAAAGGGTGTCCTCGTTTTTTAAAGAAGGCTATCCCAGAAAATACCTTATGAATCTCTCGTCTGGTTGATTGATTTGTTTTATGATGTCTTGACATTAATAGTTTGAAATATTGTGAAAGGAATTTCATATTGCGATTTTCCTCAGGCATTTTGTAATTGGGAACAAGTTCAAATTGTCCGAGTTGAGTAAATAGGTTGCAATTTGTCGTAAATATTCTTTTTAAGAAAAAAGCATTTTGCAAAATACGTGTCCTTTAATTTTGTTTATTTTTTGCCAAAAGAAGCCATTAATGTTCTTTACAAGTCTTGTGATTTAATTTTATTTCTCATCGACCACTGATGGTCCCAGGATGAAACTTACAGGAAAAGTACTCATAAATGTGCTTTACAAGTTCTGTAAGTTTCATCGTGGGACCAGCAATGGTTAATGAGAAAAAATAATAAAATAAAAATTGAGACATTTTGAGTTTCTAGGAATAATGAATATTAAATATAATATGCTTACGAATTTTCTTCTTGATTGTTTTAGGTCTGGACTCTGCTTCTTGCAGCCAGTGCATTGCTCTCTTGCAACGATTGGCAAAAGTTGAAAGACGTACAGTTGTTTGTACGATTCATCAACCCAGTGCTCTTCTTTTTGAAATGTTTGATCAACTCTATGCCGTCGCCGAAGGTCATTGTATATATAGAGGCCCTATACAATCATTAGTACCACATTTAGCGTCCGTTGGAGCTCACTGTCCACCCTATCACAATCCAGCTGATTTTCGTAAGTAAACTTCATCAAATCCAAATCCGAAAAACCCAGAAAATAAATAAAAATTGTACAATTCTTTCATCTCTGAGAAAAATTGAATTTCTATTTTTTTATATCTAATAAAATAGATACATATTTTCTCTCGTCCTTTTCTTTTCTGTATTTCTTTTTCTCTGTCTTATTGTTTTTCCTTGAAATTGGTACGTGATTCGATACATTTTCCTTGTTTATATTGTTACAATAAGTGTTGATCGATAGAGAAATGATTTCATTCATTGCTACATATGTGAACTGAATATCTCATTTCTATTATTTTGAAAAGGCGATGATAATGCCCAAGCAATGTGTTGCTTTTTATCTCGCTTCAGTTCCGATTGTATGCACCATTCGCGTAATTTTTCCTAATTCTTCTAATAGTGCTGATAGCGCAAGATGTACAATGAGATCAATGTAAAGTTCCTTTAGTCATGAGGCCCACTGTCCTAGAAATGTAATCTAAATTATTTGATATAAGAGACTCCTTTTATAGAAATATATTTCCAAAAAGGTCTATTTGATAAGATTTTATAATTTTTCACAGTTTTAATTTGTTTATTTATTTTATGTTTCAGTTATGGAGGTAACGATTGGTGAATATGGTATCTCAGTAGATAAGTTAATTCAAGCCGTTGAAAGTCTATCAGAAAAGAAAGACACTCTCCCAGCTTTAAAACCACAGATAGATGGTAACTATCTTAATTTTTTTAAAAATAATTACCTCTTAAAGTAATTTTATTTAATTCAATATTTCCATCCATCTTTTCATCTTTCAGTAACAGAAGATCCTCTACCGAATGAAAAGCCACTTCCACCTGCTGGATTTTTGGCCCAGTGTTATTTACTCTATAAAAGGCAATTGATGTGCTTAAAACGAGATTACACTTTAATGGTTGTTCGCATCCTTTGCCACCTCTTAATTGGTGTGATATTCGGTTATCTCTACCGAGGAAGTGGATATCGAGCCAATGGAGTTTTTGCTAATTATGTTTACGTCTATGGGTCACTTTTACTAATCGTTTACACCGGAAAAATGGCTGTCACCCTTGCTTGTATGTATTTCTTTGGCTACAATATCGAAATACATAGAATAAGTTATTTTCTCTTTGATATTATATTTTTAAAAGTTAGATTATAAAAATTGTAGGGATGTCTGGTAATTGGAACTTAGTTTTCTTTTTTTGTTTCTGTACATGTTTTATAAAAATTTTTCGTATTTTCAGTTCCTTTGGAGATGCAAATACTGACTCGAGAACACTTTAATCGATGGTATCGACTAGCCCCATATTATATCAGTCTGCTTCTGATAGAAATACCATTTCAAGCTTCTTGCGCGATGACTTACCTGGCTGTTAGTTATTGGTTGACGGGTCAACCGATAGAAACGCAACGTATTGTTTACTTCATGCTGATCAGCATTGCTGCAAGTTTAACTGCACAAGCTTGGGGTTTTTTCATCGGTGCAACAACTCCAGTGCGAGTACGTATTAGAACTAATTTCAAATGGATGTAAAATTGTTTAAATCGACGTTTAATAATTTCTATAAAACTAAATATCTCTTTAATTTCCAGATCGCAGTTTTTGCTGGTCCCATCATCGCTGTTCTCTTTTCTGTTTTCGGCTTTTGTATCCGTTACATGGACACACCAAAAGCTTTTCGCTGGATTTTCCACATCTCCTATTTTAGAGCTGGATTCCACAGTTTGCTCTTTTCTGTCTACGGCTTCGATCGATTAGATCTCAAATGCGAAGATCCAAAGGAAGTGATCGCATATTGTCATTACAAGAAAGGTCATAAATTCCTCACAGATATGGAGATTGCAGACACGAACGTGATAAATAATTTGGTCCTGATTGTGGGCATTGGAGTTCTGATGCATCTACTGACGGCAAGTGCTCTGTGGTGCAAGCTTAACAGAAGATGAGATGAATAGGTAAAATGTATTTGGTGGTTCAGTATTCACGTCGAACGTTCATTAGTCTCCTAAAGAGCTCTTCCTGTTTTTGGAAGGTATCTGTGACGATGATTTCTCTGAGAATTCGTTGAGAAAAAAAAAAGCAGCGAATCCTTGTTAATGAGAAACATTGATTAAACTCTATAGCTTTATCTTTTATTAGCTAAGATGTTTTTTTAAGATAAATTCAAGAGCTTTCAAATTAAAAGGTTTATGTAGATAAAACATACAAATAATGCTACTTAATTGAACAGTTTCCAGACTTAAGAGCTTAAATGCTTTAAAATTTGTAATACTTAAGATATTCCTGAGTTTTCAACTGCTGCAAATTATGTTTGAGGTATGCATTACAATTTTTGTCTCGTCAACGAATATTATCACAAAATTTTTACTTAATACATTTTAGTACTTGATATTGCAATAAATTATTGAGTCTGATAGTGATGTAACTTTTAACAATGCAGAAAAAAATGAAGGGAAAATTTTAAGAATAATATACCAGTTTTTGTATAAATCGATAGAATTTATAATCCGAATGTTGAAGATATTTTAATAACCAAATGAGAAAGTGACGAACACCAGTGATTTTTTTTAAACTAATGTGTACATATTCTTTGTGTAATTTCGAATCTCCTTAGAAGATTAATAATAATAATTAATTATTAATAATTTTTTAAGAACTAACAATCTTTTGTTTTGAACTTTTTATCACTTGCATACGTTCAGAAAGAAAAGCAGACACTTTGTAAGTATAAAAATAAACGAAAGTGATTTAGAATAAACTTATTACGCAAAGACTTAATTTTTAAACAAGAAAACGAAATGTGTGAATTTGTTTACTTTGAGCGTGCGAAACAGGATATTTTGTAAAATTAAACTTTTTTTCTAGAGTTCATGCTTCAACGAGTCTTAAACAATCTTACACAAATTATTTATTTTTATATAAAAGTTATTTCTACTTAAATAAATATTATATGGATAATTATGGATGAGATTATCCAGTAATTTATAATTTATAGTAAATTTAATTCACTTTTAGAATCTAAAATCTTGGCGATAATGCAATAATTTCAGATTCTAATCTTTAATTTAGGTTTCTCTGATGTCGGTAATTATTTTTGTTGTCACAACCGACTCTACATACCCTTAAACATGTAATGCAGAATTCAAGGAATTCCAGATCGAGTTTTACAGAGTGTATTAATATACCAAGTGATAAATTCTTAAGTTATTTAAAAAGTACATGTACAATTAATTTTTGACAACAATGATTAGGAATTAAACGAGTGCCTTATTGCGTTTTTATCTATTTTTTTTAAATTACGATGCGCCTCAACTTATTCGTGAGAAACGAAAAAACTTTAAAAATGCGTTTTGTTAAAGATTTTCTACAATACGATATTTTTAATTACAGTTTACATATGTATTACTTGCTATCTAATGTAATCAAAAAAGAATCATTGTAATAAAGAGAAAAATAGTAAACGAGGTTTAAAGGAATCTATTTTTTCTCATTTCGTTTTGATAGTGAAAAAACGAATTAAATAAAAAATCATTAACGGTCATCCATCCGAGCTTTAGCTTCGCTCGAGAGTGCTTAACTTTGCCACTCAAAATAAAATGTACATTTTTAATATTCCAGAAATTACAGTAGTTATTGAGAATATAAAATATTAAAATCCTCTTCTGCTTATTTATCTTTTGGTTTTGTTATAACAATTTTAATTTTACTCCTTAAAGGTAGGCAATAATGAATCACGGATGCAAATTGACAACTATACGCTAGGCGCATGCAAATTTGAAGAGATTTGAAAGATTTATATGAATTTATTAATATTTTATGAATTTTATTAATATTTATGAATTTATATTAATTTTAAATTGTTAGTCTACTAATTAAAAAGGAACGTATATGCAAGAGGATTTTTTTATATAAAAATAGCTATAGTGAACATCTTCGTATACTTTGTGACGAAATAAAATTCTCTTATCAACTTATCATCCCAGAAAGATTTTTAAAGCAGATTCATTGTCTTTTTGCAATCAGAAAAATTCTCGTGACCTCAGTAAACTTTAAGTGCTTGCTATGGATTCGTCACTCGTCTTCCTTTTTCAAAAACTTCACTAAGATTTGAATCATCATAATTTTCTTGATACTTTGCACTTTGATGTATGGACTTTCTTTTTCAATTTTGCGACAAATTTATTAAATCTCAGCTAGTTAAAATTGATGAATTCTTTTTCATTTTTTATTTTCATAATAAGTACCATGAACATTTTTAAAATTTATTTGCCAATTTAATTTTTGTATGAAACGTTCGAAACCATTATATTTGAAAAAAGCTTAGTTTTTAATTAAATGATTCAGTAGCTTAGTAATCAGTAATTGAGCTTAAACGATTGAATTACTAATTATATTAAATTATACACGATCATTTCGCAACTTTACTTTTTCTCATAGTACATACCAATATAAAATAATTTTGAATTTTTTTTAGAATTGTTTTTATTCTTCTTTTATTCTGCTTTTTTCTTCTTTTCTCGTGTATCTTATCATAGCATCTTAAGTTTAATATTCCTCTTATTATATTTTTAAATTATATCTTAGAAAATCTTTTTTATTAAATAATAAAAAGGTTTACATAAACACGCTAGGAGAAAAATACAAGGAATATCAAAGGAAGTAATGGAACTTGAAGAAGCTAAACGAGTAGAAAAAACAATGTAAAAAAAAGAAGCACGGAAACAGGAAGTAAGATAGGAATGCATGACATGAGAAAAGGAAAGTGCAAAGTGAAAAGGATAAGATATGAGGAGAAAATTGGTGAGTCAAAGAAAAATAAAGTGAGACTCAAAAAGGTGAGGAGGAACAATATATTTAAATAAGATAACGAAGAATGTCTATTTTTAGGAAATTCTCAAACTCCGCTTCCTCGATAAAGTCATTTTCCCTGGTTTCTTGTTTGAACGCACTTAAAAGCGATTATAGAGCAAGTAGATATTACAGAGTCTTTGCAGAGTGAAGGATTGGTTGTAAAATAAAGCACAGTGTGGCTGCGCCTTCCTTCGAAGGCAGACGTAAATTATTCAACACTTTTTTTCTCTACAACAATCAGTTTTTACAGTTTTTCTTCCTATCCTACAATTAAAATTGAACAAAATTCCTCTCAATATTCCTTCTTCCCTTTCCCTTTTTAAAATTTTGCTTTCTTCTGTCAAATTTCCTTTTACTCGTCACTTTCCTTTGTTCCTTCAATAACAATCTTCTGCATCCGTTTTCCTTTCTTCTCACAGGTTCAAAAAAATCCTTGACAAGTTCGCGACCTAAACATGTGCTTCGAAAGGCGTATAGTAGTTTTGAATTAATTGGAACACGTGATCTTTTTTAATAAGTGTTAAATATATTTAATTTTAAAAATCTTTAATGATTGTAGAGAATACTTTCGTATATATGTACATATTATGCATCCAATAAGAAAATAAAATGTGTATACGCAATACGTTTGCTTTTGAAATGACCCGGAAATCGTAATGTGCAATTCTATGTTTTAAACAATGACAGAACCGTTGAAGATCCACCGAAACCCACTGAGTCTCAAATTGGATGTAAAATTGATCGAGAAAAGTGAGAGTTTTACTAATTCTACAGCATGTAATAAATTCAATGAAAAGTCTGTTAATTTGGTCTTCAGTGATGTCTCCTACAGTGTTCGGACTAATCTTCTATCCAGAAGTAAGTTGATGGTAATTAAATAATTTAGAAAATTTTATTGGCAATGTTAATCACGATTTTGTTTTATTAAAGTTTTTTTCTTTATAAAAAAAGTAACAAATGCCTTCTTTTGTGAAGTTGGCTTTTGCATTGTTATAATGATGGATAACATTGCGAAAGACAACTTCACAATTGAAGGCGTTTATTACTTTTACTGTACATATATTTTTGAAATATCTATTCTTTTACGAAAACTTAGTGATAATTTTGTTAATGAAAACATTTGGAAATAGCAGGGCCGGCGCAGCCCTTTTTTTCCATGTATGGATTTACGATATACCCCCCCAGGGGGGGTTGTCCGAAATTTTTTTCTTTGCTTTTTCTTTATTTGAAAGAAAATGTTTTCCTTCGTACTTCATTTCTAGATATAAACTAATATCTTTAATATAAATTAGTTTAACACTTTGAAACAAAAATCATTATCTTTCCAGACAGCTTTTCATGTATGGAATTTCCATACATGAAAATTTCCATGTATGGATTTATCCATGGTATCCATACTATCTGCGCCGCCCCTGCGAAATGATTACCGCCTTTTTTCGTTCAATTTAGTTGGATTCTCTTACGATAAATTACGTATTCTGAAATCTACATGTGATTACGCATCTACTGTTTTTATTCTTTTTTGTTTTTTCAACTGTGATTTATTGTTTATTAAAGACTCAATGCACATATAAAAACCGGGAAAGATTTTGATTTATCTTTTAATTTTTTTGAGTGTTTTCATTTATTCAAGTAATTTTTTTTGCATACGACATAACTAAAGATATAAATACCATTATTATTAAACAATTATTATTATAATTAGAGAGAAATTCTTTTATTCGGTTATATTGAATCAATGCCAGTATTTCGTGAATAAATTGGAAGACTGTATTTCTTGCGATAAAATTTTATCATTTCTTAAGGAAACTTGACTGAATGTGGAATTCGTATCAATGCGTTTGCTATCACAATAAATCTCAAGGTATCCAAATCAGCATAAAGTCAATCTGTTTTGAAAAATAATCAATTTTTTTGGATCAAAATTTAAGATGAATACATTGAAGATGATGATTAAAACGCTTTTTCTCCAATTTTTAAATTTAAGTAGCACACGCCTTTTTATGATAAGAGTAAATACAGATATCGGAGAAAAATAATTGGACAGCAAGATTTAATAGATTGTTTAACAAAGTAACAATTCGTAAATTTTAATCCTTATCATATGATAAAAAGTTAAATTAGCTTTTAAGCTTATGATATGAAGCTGAAGCTTTTTTTGTTCCAAAATAAAATTTAAAGCAGTAAGATTTAATTATTTTCGAAATATTTCTAACCGAAAATTTGATGTTTATTAATTTGGATTTTTTATTTAAAGTATAAAAGATTAGAAAATAATAGAGCCTCCGAAAAATTCTTATTATATAATAACTTATTGATTAGGATTTAGAATCTTATTGAATTTTATCTTATTGTTAGACTTTGATGTAATTGGCTAAGTTCAACGACCAGATTGATTATGAATTTTCTAATGAATTTCTATATCGGACTTTGGAAGATTCATTTTCATTTTGAATGATTTTTTTTTGCTACAGTTTTTCACGCACCATCTATTTTTTTGTGATTATGCAATGACCCATATTTACAAATAAATATGTCAAACGATAAGCTTGGATATATATTTTTCTTTCTCAAATGAACGTCTTTTAAAAATTAGAAACATTTAAATGAAAATATTCTTAATTATTATTAATTCGAAGCCTTACAAGAATAAATATTTCATTTGATTGCAAATTAAATAATATTACATTTACAAATTTTATTTTTCAGGAAGAAGAAATTTGCTGTCAGGTATTTGTGGAGATTTTAGACCCGGGGAGTTGACAGCAATTATTGGTTCATCAGGAGCTGGAAAATCAACCTTGATGGACATTTTAGCTGGTTTTACGTAAGTATAACATATATATAAACAAATGAAAACGGCCATACCACGCTGAAAACATCAGTACTTGTTTTATCCTTTGTACTATTTAATTGAGACTAATAAAAAATTCTGTTACAAAAAAAAAAGTACTTGTTTGATCACTGAAGTTAAGCGACGTTGGGCACGGTTAGTACTTGGATGGGTGACCGCTGGGGAATACCGTGTGCTGTTGTCATTTATAGTGTACCATACCTACGACACGTATCGATAGAGATTTAAATGCTGCCATGAATTATCGAAATCGAAAATAATGAATATTCCAAATTTTTTGAATAAATAATTTTTCAGATAACTAAATCTGGAGATCATATTTTTAGGATCATTTGTAATGAATTTATTATTATTATTATTATTATTATTATTTATTATGATGTTTGTAAATTATTCAGTAAGTTTTTATATTTTATGAGATGCCTAACTTGTTTAGGAATTATTAGTGACTAAATGTGTTAAAATACTGTAATGATACTTAATTAACTTTTCTGCTGTTCAAAAAATTGATATGGATATTTAAAATTTGTATTATTACTTTTATTATAAATTATATCTTTATCCAATCTATAGAATAACTATATCAATTAAAATTCTTATGTTGAAGTACTGATAACACTGATAAGAATTGCTACGTCTTTTCACTATTTTCAATTATTACGAAGTGAAAATCACTTCAATATAAAGTCATGCTTTTATTTTACTTCGAGAAACATCTAATAATAAAATTCTATAATATTCATTCTATATTCATTTCCATAAAATAAACTGACTAACACAATTTCCAAATAATGAATAATCAAAATTAATGTAAAGGACAATAAAAAATTGAGGATAATAATAATAATAGTGATAATTTATTCACTATTCAATTGTTATCACTTTATAAACTTTCGCATGTGTATTTTCAGAATCCTTTGTATTACTTTGTTTCACATAATAACTATTCAAATGATAAATGTTCTCAGTGCATTTACAACAAAGAGTAAAGTGTGTTTGCACTCAAATCATGTATTTCAGTGCACGCGCACCGAATGAATATTTATTTCTCGATTCTCATTGTTTGCATAATTATGTAGTTGCGTGTTTAATTATTAACACTTTGTATCTATTGAACTTCAATCTGCATAATTTTATTTCATTATTTTATAAAAAAAAGATTGATTTTTCTAGATCAATGATTTGCACTAAGACATGAAGAAATAAGAAATTCTTTTATTATTTTTTTTTTGTTTAATGAAAAAGTACATCTATGTTTCTTCATGATCATTTCGATTGCAGGACATCCTCTGTAACCGGAAATGTGATGGTGAATGGAGAAAATCGTGACTTAACTGCATTTAGAAGATCATCTGCTTATATTATGCAGGATGATAATTTGCAACCACTTCTTACTGTTCAGGAAGCGATGGATGTTGCTGCTAATCTCAAACTCAACACTTCTCCTTCTGAAAAAAAGCAAAGTGTGAGTAACTTACACTGACAAACCAAAGTTTACAAAGCGTAAACTTGTATTGAAAAGATAATAATAATATTGATTATTTATTTAAATTCAATTTTCCTATTGTAGGATAATAGATCTACATAATTGTTTACAATTATTGCATTACTCGTATCTTTCTAATATATTCAAAAGAGGTCAAGTCCATATTCAATAAAGTTTTAATATAATCTCAAAGACATTGCTTTTTATGATTTTATGGAAAAGGGACCTTGACCCGATTTTAAAATATGATGTTATAGAATGCTGTTTAATATTTACAAGCCCATGGTGTTTGAAAATAATCTCTATTAATTGAATCTTTTATTAATTGAAATGCATTTAACGTAATATGTTGAACAATATTAATATGAATATAATTCTAATTTTCAGATTGAACGAATTTTGGTAGCAATGGGCCTCGCAAAATCGAAAAAAACTCGTACTGGACAACTTAGTGGCGGGCAGAGAAAAAGACTAGCAATTGCATTAGAATTAATTAATAACCCACCAATTATGTTCTTTGATGAGCCAACAAGGTGGGCTTCTTAAAAAAAATTAGATTTTCTATAAGTCTAATATAGTTTGTTTTAAGAAAAGTCCCAACATTAAATATCTAGTCATTTACACTATATAAGGGCGTTGGACCCAAGTTTTAAACTCAAAATTCCATTCTCCATTTTACTCAACGAAAATTAAAGATAAAGATTTTTTCGCTCTGTAGCGCTAATCTTTTTTCAAATATAAGACTGCATACAGAGCGAAAAAATATTTAATTTCGATACTTTTTGCATAAAACGAAGAATTCAAAATCTAACTTCAAAATTAAATATTTTCACTTTATTTAAAAAATATATGAAATAGATATTTTCTTGCTCTGTGCGCATAATTCTAGTTAAAAATTGATTAATTATACAGAGGGAAAAAATTCCAATTTTAATATTTGTTAAGTAAAATGTAGAAATCGAGTTTTTAGATTAGAACTTGGCTCCAACACCAAAAAATATTCTTATGTCTGATTGAAATAGTCTACAACTACTGATTTTTTCTAAATTATATATTTTCGCCAACATTTACATTTAGATTCTTTTAAAATTAGCTAAACTAACTCTAGAATGCTAAAAGTCGGCAAATGTCGATAAAAGGAATCTTACATGAATTTTTAAACATTTTTTAGTGGTCTAGACAGCGTAACGACGAAACAGTGTGTGGCTCTTTTGAAAGTATTGGCTCGAGAAGGACGAACAGTAATATGTACAATTCATCAACTTAGTGCAACTTTATTTGACATGATAGACCACCTTTATGTAGTGGCAGGAGGAAATTGTGTTTATACCGGGGGCACAAAGAATTTAGTGAATTTTTTATCATCGTCCCAATTACATTGTCCGACGTATCACAATCCCGCAGATTTTGGTAATACAATGATATATTTTATGCTAATTCGTAATAATATTAATAATTTCCCAAAATTTATATCCTTCCTTCTCTTTTCGCAGTGTTGGAAATTTGTAATGGAGATTATGGAGATCATATACCAAAGTTAGTGAAATCTATAGAAAATGGTAAAAATAATAATTGGAGGTCGCCTGCAAACGACGATTTCTCCAAAATGAAGACAATGATTGACGCTAATTTAATGACACCAATAGCAGCACCGAATCTTCCTTCTCCAAAGAAATTAGTACAAAATAAAATCCGAAGAAAAAATTATGCTTTACATGCTACTGGGTTTTGGCGGCAGCTGTATATTTTACTTAAACGAAATGTAATTAAACTTTCTAGGGACAGGGTAAATATCTCACAATTTTCCTTTCTTGACATATGTATCATTTTTTTACTTTCTCTTTGAAAAATTTATTAATCGGGATTTTTATTAAAATACACAATAAATTAATGTTTCAACTAATTAATTACATATTAAATACACAGGTACTAACATACATGCGTATTTCTATGCACCTCGTTATCGCAATTCTCGTTGGAACGCTCTACTTCAAAATTGGCCAGGACGCTAATTATGCCTTGGATAATTATAATCTTCTTTTCTTCAGTGTCATGTTTCTCATGTTTAGTGCATTTAGTGCAACGCTCATAACATGTAAAATATCTTTAGTTTATTAATATATATTATCGTAGAAATGTTTTTCATCCATTCAAATAATTTTTTAACTGTTTCTATAAATATTATAGTTGATTATTTTCTAATGCAAAATAACGTAGTGAAAATTCACTATTTTTACGATATAGTTTATTAATTACATGAGTGATTTATTATCATCAAACAATAATGAAATTTAAATATTTTAACTTTATATTTCAGTCCCATTGGAAGTACCCGTTTTGACCAGGGAGCATTTTAATCGCTGGTATAAACTTCGCTCTTTCTACTTAGCCAATAAATTGGCTGATTTTCCAGTGCAAATTACGGCCACAATTATTTATACTTTGATAGTGTATTACATGAGTGGCCAAGTATTCGAATTAAAGAGACTCTTTCTTTATGTCTTAATTTGTATTGCTATCAGTCTAGTTGCTCAGATAATTGGTCTCATTCTCGGAATAGCCATGAATATTCAGGTAAAATATTTACGGTATTTAATTAAATATTTTTAAAAATGTGTAAAATATAAAATAATGAGAAGCCAAATTTTAAGTGTAGATAATTCTGTAAATAGAATGATAGATTATCATCTATTATAATGTAATTTTATACTTTAATTTTCTTTTTTTTGTCTACAGAATGGCGTAATTTTTGGACCATTAATTATTTTACCATTCACAATATTCAGCGGTTTTTTCGTTCATTTACACGATGCACAGCCTTACTTACAATGGTTGTTCCATATCTCTTTTCTTAAATATGGTTTTGAAGGAATAATGGTGGCCATTTATGGGTGAGAATTTTATTACAAAGAATTTATATTTTAAAATTATTCTATAAATTTTGTATAGTTAATTACACATATTGATTTTCTCATTTTCAGATACGATAGACCAAAGATGAAGTGTTCAATAGACTACTGTCATTTTGCTCATCCTAAACAGCTTTTAAAGGAAGTTGGAATGAAGCATTCTGAATATTGGTATAGTATGACCATGCTGGTTGTACTCTATGTCATTTTAGACACAAGTGCCTTTTTATTATTGAGATTAAGGCTTAAACAAAGATTTTATCGTTAGGAATTGAACAAGTACTTAAAAAAAGGGACATAATATTATTATAATACTAAATAGCTGAATTATAAACCTATCAAATTCTGTGAGCATATGCGAGAGACATTTTGTCACACGGAAAAAACTCTATGGTTGTGACTACCACAGAACCACATGGGGTTGTGGCATCTACTTAATAATAGTTGTCAGATAGTTACGGTTGTACCAACCACAAAATGTTGTTATACCAGAAGAAATAATGCAAGCATTTTTTACACTTTACATCACTAAATTGTACGACTAAAGTGTACATACAATTTTACATATGTTATTTTCTTAATAAAAAATTTATAAGTACAGCAAAATTTTAAATTAATATAAATTTTGTATCAGATTGTCTTAAAGCTCTTTTTGAGAGGCTCAGGAATGCTTTGCTAGCTTTATATAAATTCTGTGAATTAGATTATACAAAGTACATCCGTAACAAAAATATTCTATTTTTTTGCCAATTGAACTGCTACAGAGATTTACAGAAAATAAGTTGTAAACTCATTTTGAGAATGTAAAATAATTTTTATTTTGTTTTATATATAGATATACAGATAACCTTCACTATCTGAGTTATGATTAGTTTCTGAAGCATATAGTTATTAATGCGCACATTTTATAAATCTATTTTACATACTTGTTTTGATATCTTTTATTTGTCGTGATTAAGAGTAAAATAATCTTTAAAATCTTTCTCTTAATGTCGAGAATTTACATTCCGGGAAAGTCAGAGAAATTCATCAGCGAAAAAGTTTCGGAAAGGTCAGGATATTAAAAATATAATTCCATGTTTTAGGTAACTTCCGCCTTTTCATTTTTAATCATTTATTTTTTAGTTCCTTTATCCACTATACGAAACGCATACGTTTAGTTTGCCGGTATTTTGACTATCTGATTGACCCGTTTGCCCCTTTATGAAGAAACGTGCATTTCAATCAAATGCAATCTGTAGTCTTAAGTCCAACACAAGTACATCCCCACCAAATGAGTAGATATCATGTCTGCAATATTAAACTAAGTCAAGTCAGCAGTCGCGAGACTTTCACTTTTGAGATTCAGTCTTCATGCAGCAAGATTGAAAGTAAACGAGAATGTGCGTGTTCTCACCTAAATAGTGCAGCAAAGACCAACATTGATTTAATATAACAAGATTAAATAAATTAAATTAATTAAGATTAAATAAAAGCGTAATAATCGTGAAAAAATTGAATAGTGCTAGTGTAAAGTGTGTTTACAATGGAGCACATATCTATTGATTCAAATGAGAAAATTAAATCAGATTCTGTAGAATGTGATGTAGTTGATTTGGCCTCTTATCAAAAACTACTGGAGGAAAAAAACATTGTTAATCCAAGGAGTAGAATTTGCATCCAATTTAAGGACTTGGGATGTAGTTTTCGATGTGAAAAAGGCAAGGAAAGAAAAAAGAGTTCAATGCAAATAATGTTACAAAACAATTATCACCAAAAATAAACATAAATGCAAATTCGGTTCAATCAAAAATTGGCGACACTTTTTTATAAATACTTTTTATTTTTTAGTAAATAAGATACAGATAATTTTTTCAGTTAATTAAATCACCAATTTTCAAGATTTCATTCTCAATAATTTAGCTTTAGTCTTGAAATTATTTATTATTATTTCTTTTTGAAAAAACATTACTGATAACACGGCTACAGAAAAATATGCCTGAGTTCATTGTAGAAGCTTGTCTATCACTGGTTTGATATTCGAAGAATATCTCTTTATCTTTTACTTCAATGGACAAATTATCTACTTAAGAGTACAATGATTTCTGTTCTTCATCTATAAAATATAAAGATATATATTATTCGTGAAGGTTAGTGTTAAAATAACGAATTATTTGGGCTTCGACAGTGTAATCAGTAGTAAATTATTATCATAGTTCAACCATTCAAGCATAAATTAGAAAGATTTGATTAATTGAAACAGTACAAAGACGTTTATTATAATTCACTTGCTCTCTCAATCTGATTGTGAATTAACAAGAAGTTACCAATAAAACATTGCCGATTCGCTTACTAATTAAAATTGAGAGAGTGTTTACAATTTTAATTGTTTTATTGTGAAAAGAGTTTTGTGAAAAACCTTTTTGTTGAATAAAAAAATACAATTCTCCAAGCCATGAGAGTAAGAAAAGATATTTGCTCTTCAGGAAAACAAAAAGACATCCTGAGAGGTGTCACAGGTTGCTTTCGTCCTGGAAGATTAACAGCAATTCTTGGTCAATCTGGAGCCGGAAAAACCACCTTGCTAAATATTCTTGCTGGGCACAGCATATCAAACCTTCGAGGCTCAATTACAGTAAATGGAGTTGAAAAATCTTCTGTGTCTCTACAAAAGCATTGCTGTTACGTTCCTCAGGATATTGAACTTATGCCCCTACTTACAGTTAAGGAAACACTTTCTATAGCTGCTCAATTAAAATTGGGCCGTCAGCACACTTCAGATACCCGAGAAACGATAGTTAGTACTCTTTATTTATTTATTTATCGTTTTATGTTAAATATCTCTAGAATGCAGCACTACTCTTTATCTAAAGAAAAACTATTATATATTTCCAAAGAACCATAAATCATGTTTTTATGCTCATTAACAATGCATTCAGTAATCATGTTTTATATTAAAATTAATAATGTGCACATTTAAGGTCAACGATGTAGCTAATAAATTGAGTTTAAATGATTGCTTGGATACAAAAGCAAAAAAATTGAGTGGTGGCGAAAGAAAACGTTTGTCTATTGGAGTTGAGGTGATAACAAATCCTTCAGTGATGCTATTAGATGAACCAACGAGTGGGCTGGATAGTGCAGCATCCAAACAGGTTTATAATTGTGCATATCCCACGAATTTTTCCCTTAAAATTTTTCTTATTCTGTCAATGACGATCTTCTGCTTTTTTTATAGAAAATTATTGTAATTTCAGATTTATACTAAGTAGGAACATGTGCATAAATTTATTACATACGCTATCTCAACATATTAAATTATTAATGAGAAGATATTGTATCTGTTTTTTTTATATACAATGGAGTGACAAAATTTACTTTTTTCTGTGTTCATTTGCAATGTGGAATTCATGCAATCACCAATTAAATTATTATTTAGTTATTATTTCTTAAATATAAACAAATTCAATTGTAATTTTCTTTTTCCTTTTCAACAACTTTATAAAGTGTAGATATAGAAATATATAAGAATGAAGGATTTTAATCCTACCTTATGCTATTTATATTACCTACTCAATATTTTGCGTGCGTCTCAGTTTCATTACTTTTTTTGCATTCCAACAGGTGATTGGTTTGCTATATTCGTTGGCAAAAACTGGTTGCACCATAGTTTGTGCTGTGCACCAACCGAGTAGTCAACTTCTATCCCAATTTGATGATATTTTTGTGCTCGCTCAAGGCAAGTGCCTTTATTGTGGTCCTCGAGAAAATATTGTTGATGCTTTTAGTGAAGCTGGATTTACATGTCCCAACTTTTATAATATTGGAGAATTCGGTAAGTCTTTTATTTTACTTATTGTTTTATATTGTCTCGAAAAACGAAAAAAAAAATCCAAGTGCATATTTAAATTTTTTTTCAGTGCTGGAGGTAGCCACTGAACAAAGGCGAGGCGATATATCTCATCTTCGTAAACTTAATATGGAGAATAACCAGTTTTTTGATGATGAATCTCAAAACGAATACAAAAATTGTGAGCAATTAATAACTATAATAACATAGAATAATCTAAATGTTATGATAATTTATTGTTTTAAATTATAATTAATTCCTGAATAATTCATTGATATGTAGGTATAAACGACAAATGGTTTCAACTGGAATATCCTGATAATGCCGAAGATTTGAAGGTTGAATCAAAACTTTATGCAGTTTCCTGTTTTGGTCAATTAAAAATTCTTCTAAAACGCGCTTTCATTTGTATTCGCCGTGATAAAGTAAGTGTATCATCTGTTCCACTAATCAAATTTTTTATTAGATAAAATTAGAACAGATTGAAGTTAATGCAGGTCGGGATTATTATACTTTAGGAATTTTTGTGTAAAATATAAGGAAAAGATAAATGAATGATGATAAAATTTATCAGACGAGTATCTGGATACACTGAAACCTCTTATTATCTTTTCTTTTTGTTTTTCGATTACTGAAACTTTGGAAGAAAATATAAATTAAATATAAACATAAATATAACAGTGTCACCTTTTAAAATTTCAGACAATGACAATGCTACGATTTGCAGCTCATTTGTTAGTAGCCATTTTATTAGGGATGGTATTTCACAAATTTGGTGAAGAGGCGAGTAAAGTCCAAAGCAATGTAGCCTGTCTCTTTTTTTTCCTGCTTTTTCTATTCTTCGCAAATGCCATGCCAGCCGTACAAATGTGTAAGAGAGAAAGAAACAATAAATCTTAACAGTTCCCCTCGCTTCAGATTAAAACTGTCTCAATAATCTTTCAGTAAATATTAATAACTTTTTGATTACGAGAACATTTTTACTAAAACAATACATTTTTCCTTGTACACTTTCCTCATTGAAGATGATAATGGAAAATTTTATCTCCCTATGATCAATAATTATGTTTATAAGTTTCACATTACACATGAGATTTCCTTCTACATTTGATTGAGAATTAATTTCCAAAACATGTAAAAAAAAGCGTTGAAAGTTTTAAAATTTTTCATTTTCATGATGCACTCCTTTTTCGTCTTTGTCATTAAGTTAACTAATGAAACATCGATTTCATTAGTTCATGAATTTGATTTAGTAGATAATCAAATTTATTTAATTATGTCATAATTTATTCACAGTTCCCATTGAAGCAGCAGTATTCGTGAGGGAAAATTCGAATAAATGGTATAGTCTGCATTCTTATTACATCTCTAAAGTTCTCTCAGATCTGCCAATGCAGGTAATAAATTATTTTAAAAATAAATGTTATTAAAACAATGAATATATCTTTTTGAAAATTTGATGGAATTTAAACGAATTTCAGATACTTTGTCCTTCCACCTTTTTAATAATTGCTTACTGGATGACTGGCCAACCACTTGAAATGATGAGATTTCTTCAAACTTGGATTATCTGCGTACTGATGGCCATTCTCGCCCAATCTTTAGGAATCTTCGCTGGCGCAGCTTTTAATACTGACGTAAACAATTATCTGAATTATCATCAGAATAATTAAATTGAAAAATAATTTATAAAACGAATTTTTGTACAAGAATTAAATTCCTTTTTATCAAAGGAAAATATTTGTATACGAATTCTTATCAAAATTTATAATAATCATTTTCATTTCTTATATTATAGGCCGGAATGTTTTTAGTACCTGCACTAAATATTCCAATGTTTCTTTTTGCTGGATTCTTCCTGAAGTTGGGTGAAGTGCCCTTTTACCTTCGACCTTTGTCTACAATAAGTTTTTTCAGGTACAGAAACAATTGCCTTAATTGTTATAATATAATACAAATGTTCATCGATTTTAATAATTAAAATTTGATGTATGACTTAAACATTTTTCAGATACGCTTTCGAAGGTATTCTCCAGGCAATTTACGGTTCAGATCGACCTTTAATTAAATGCGATTCCATTTGTATGATAGAGTCGCCTCGAAAAATTCTCAAGCAGTTGAATATGCCATCAGTGTCATTTTTGACTATAAATTTGGCCTTAATCGGTTGGATTATTTTCCTTCATATTTCTATTTATTCAGTACTACGATGGAAGTTGCGTTTGACTGCCAGATAATAAAAAAAAATGAGTTAGGAAATTTATAATGATGCATGCTTCGCATTTCAAACTGAATGGGACAGAAATTTTATTATATTTTTATTAAGTTTTATTACATTTGTATTAAGCTTTATTGTTCTTTTTTATGTAAAAATGAGCCGTCAAAATCAAATTGAAGTTTTGTACTTTTTATAAAATACAGGTATTTTTTATAATCTCACTCTGTAATTCTATTCCTTCTAAATTTTATACTATATAGATAAAAAAATTGAAATCTTTTGTAATTGGTAAGTCAGATAAATAAGAAACTTAAATTGAAAAAATTTTATCATTTTATTAAAACTAGAACGGTTGACTACCTATAAATTGATATATACATAGTACATACGCTTACAAAAGTTATATTAACATTAAACATTAACATTATTTAATTCAATTTTTCCACGTCGATGAAAAAATTATTCAGCGCGTATATAAAATAAATAATGACGAACCAGAAACTATTTAGTTGGCACTGGTTACTAACAATTATTTACAGTCTGATTGCAATAACACATTTGGCATTTAAAAGTACCTTAACATTTATTTTATAAACTAAAATAAACAAAATTACTAAATCTGAGTTCTTCTCTGAAAAATCTGAGGAACATAACATTCATCTAAACATCCTCTATTACACATACTTATAAATTTTTTACATATTGAGCACTTAAAATGAAACTCACTGCTTTACTCAATATATTGAGTAAAGCAGTAAGTTTAAGTATTTCTTCATTTCTAATCTGCAATCCTAAAAATCTGATCTGGATTGTAGACTTTGGAAATTTATACATTAGATAAGTTCTAATCAGACGTGAAGAAACCGATCAATCGAGTATTTTGTTTCCGATGAATTTGACATGCAAGAGATAAGTTTTTTTTTTTTATCTCGTTGCCATAAGTTTCCAACGTAGCAGAAAATAGGCAAAGACACGTGTAATGAGAAGTATCACAGCAAGAGCAATTACATCGTTCCAAAATTGATCGGCTTTCATGGCAATTTCATTCAGGAACTTTTTTGGGTATTTGTAATGACAATATTCTTTGCAGGCGAGTGTCTTTCGATTCAGTCCATAAATTGCATTTACATACCTAGAAACAAATTATTTTTATGATTAATTGATTGGCTTCAATTTTAATAGCCAAATGAACGAAAATTAATACCTAATAGAAATAAAATACCTACCCTTCTAATCCGTATCGCAAGTAACTAATGTAGGAACCCCATTTCATATAATATGGCATATCGCGTAGAGTCACTCCAAAGCCAGCGAACATCATCATTGGTACCGAAATGGTCGGACCCAAAAATGTTCCATTCTGAAAATTATAAGAAAAATATGAAGATTTTTTAGAATCCTTCAAAATCTTAACTAATCTTTTTAAATCCTGTTTAACTTACCACTACATTAAATACTGCTCCAATCATAAGTCCAAAGCTCTGGGCAACGAAAGATACAAGCAAACTTATAGTGAAAAACATAGAAAATCTTGTAACATCTGGTGGTTGGGACGACATAAAATATACAATGAAGGAAAATATCGTACAACATAATACAGAAACTGGAATGTCGACTATAGACACTGAAAGGTAGAAAGCCTTTAAACTGTACCAACGGTTAAAGTGTTCCTTTTGCAAAATGCTCATTTCAGTGGGAACTGCAAAAAAAAAATTACAAAAATTATAATTAAATCACTTTAGATCATTGATCTTTCAAATATTAATAGATGGATTTCAATTCTTGATGTACCTACATGTTAAAATTGTCAGCATCATTGTAGTCATCATGTGATGCATGAGAATACCGAAAAGGAGATTATAATTATCGAATACTCGCTTCCCATCATTTCCTGCTTGGATAAAAAGTGAGCCAAGCATAAGACCAGTGCAGATATTAACTATTATTCTCAAATGCGTCAAGGTCTGCAAAGACAATCCAAATTAAAGACATGTACAAAATTAGCAAATTATTTTTTTCAAAAACTTTCCGTTAGTTCATACCGAGTCTCTTTTGACTTTAATAAAACCTCTATGAAGAAGAACTTTGAGTTGATGTAATTGGGATGTTGCTTGTAAACCCGTTTCTGATTCAATTTTCGATTTCGTGTCAACATTTTTTTCTCCATTCATACGAGTCTCTTTTCCCGGATATGCAGCTAAAATAAATGATTTTCGTCGTGAAAAATTGTACATAAATACAATAGAGATAAATAAAAATTAGATAGCAATTTTCAAAGATAATTAAAAATTCGAAGTTCTCGAACCTCGTAGTTCTCTGTGATCTAATAATTTGAGGGTCTTGTCGAACCACTGCAAACTTCTTCCATTTCCGGTTCCAGCAATCAGGTGTTCAATTTTGTCTTCTCCATACTCTCCACAAGCCAGTTCAATGACTACAATAAAATTTTCGTTTTTTATAATTTGGCTTTATAGGTACATATAAGGAATTGTTGAGATTTAATGAGATTTAATTAAATTTAATACCATAATCAGCAGGATTGTGATACATAGGACATGGGAGTTTGACGTTTTCCAAATATGGAATCAATTGATTGACTGCTCCTTGATACAAACATTCTCCTCCAGACAATACGTAAACCTGATCGAATATTTGAAAAAGAGAGGCACTTGGTTGATGAATCGTACAAACAATTGTTTTTCCCTGTTGAGCAAGAAGTTTCAACAATGAAACAACTTGCGTACAAGAGGAACTGTCCAGACCTCTGAAATAAAAACAAGAATAGAATAAACTCGAGTTTTTTTAATCTTTGAATAAATCTTAGCAAAATGAAGAATAAAATGAGGATTTAAAAATGTTGCATCATTTGACCGATTCAAACAAAAACTGAAAGGTTTAACATTTTGATTGATTAGTAAAGTGTGACTGAGTCATTTCAATCTTTATGCATGCATCGCATATTAAGATAATTCTGTGTTGTTATGTGGGTATACTAATTTCTTTGTGGCTTTTGATGTGACCCCTATCTGATAGAATTTTATCAAAATTCATGTACTACGCTTTCGTTGAACTTACGTAGTCGGTTCGTCCAGAAACATCACAGTAGGGTTGTTGACCAGCTCCAGCGCAATGGACAATCGCTTTTTCTGACCTCCACTTAATCTTTCTGCTTTAGTTTTTAAATGGCTTGTCAAGCTGAGGGTGGTTAAGATGTCTTCTATCTATAACAAAACACCGTTTTGACTTAACGTTAACAATTTTTTTTTGCACAAAAAGAGTGTTTTCTACTAATACTGAAAATATTTATTGGAAATAATCTCTTTAGAAAAACAAAAAACAATTTTAGATCTCGCTTAAAGCTTTCCAATTTCAAGGGATGGTCCAGAATTCAATATATTATTTGTATGTGTATAATCTCATACATTATAGTCTCATATAAATTATTATCTCATGCGGATTGTCTTCTTCCTGTTAAACTATTTTTGAACTTACTATCTGTTTCTTTTGTTCCTCGGGAGTGTCCGTTCCCAATTTGAGATCAGCAGCTACTTTCATATTTTCTTTTACAGTCAATAAAGGTTGTAACCTATCATCTTGTGTGATGTATGCACTGGACCTGCAGATAGTCAATCGATTTTGAAATTTATTGTTTCCACATCATTTTAAAAAACATGGATGTGAATTTTTCCGAATTCAATGAAAACAAGACGGCAAGTTTGAAGAACAAATAGTAAATATTGTAACTAAGGCAGTGACACAATTGTTGACTGTGGTCTTAATCACAAAATGACAAAACAATCATGAAGGACTCGAATTCAAAACAGTTTTAAAGTTCAATCATGTATCAGTTTTTTTCAATCATGTTTTGAGGAAATTTCTATTTTTTTCAGTATTTATATTTTGTGAAAGAATGTGAAAGCAGAAAACGAACCTTCTAAATGCATTTAAGTCTCGAACTCTTCCATTAACGTAGACAGTGCCTTGAATTCCGGTTATTCGATATCCGGAAAGAACATCGAGTAATGTGGATTTTCCAGCCCCGGAAGGTCCCATAATGGCAATAAGTTGGCTTCCAGGAAGTCTGCCATTGATGCCATGTAAAATCTCTTTCGTTCCTGAAAATAAACATTTTTCATATTGATTAGTGTGTTCAAATACAAATATTCAAATACCAATTTCGAAATGAAGAATAAATAAATGATATTGACACCTTATCGACGAACAACCTTATTTTCGAAGATAAGGATTAGAACGAGAAATTTGATAAGAAAACTCTATTGATATATTTATTAAGAAAGCATTTTCAGGAGATTCCATAAAACACGATTATAATCACACTTTTTTTATCTGCCTTTGATTTAGATTAAATATTCAGTAGATAACTTAATAGATCTTCACCTTTATTTTAGAAAATATTTTATTTATACTCACTATTGATAAGGGAGCTTTCATTTCTGAAAAATATTGTTTAAAGCCAATATTTAGAGCAACAAAATGTGTAATCCCCTTCATATAATAAAATAATCGATCAAAGTTCAAAACTATTTTCATCTTCGAGTTGACACAACACTTCGATTTTTGTTTGCTTGTTTACTGATTTTCTCTTGCTTATTAGACGTAGTTTTGTAATTATGCATTTTTTATTCCCGTTTTTTTTTTTAACATAAAGTCATTCTACTACAAAGAAGAATTTAATCAACAATTTCTTCATAGAAATTGTTATCGTAAACTAAATCACACAAAGAATTTGAATTTTACTTGAATCTTTAGTCGAAATCATTATTTTTATTTAGCTTTACTGAGAACGATGGAAGGAAGAAACGTCGATGATGATAAGTTACCTTTGTTGAATCCCAAGGAAACAGTGTACGTGATATTTTCAAAAGAGATGTCCGTGTAGTCCTCTTTTTTATTTAATGAAATCTGAGGCTTCTTTTTTTCAGTTATAGTTTCTACATTTTCGTTATTGGTCATTTGGTCTTCGTAGGTGCAACATTTTGAAATCTTATCCTCATCCGGTCCTTGGGATACCTCATGCATTAACACTTCCATGACCCGAAACACCGGTTTGAATTCCTGAAGTCGTAAATGGGTTTTGATCGGTCCGGTGGAATCGGCGGCCTTCGAGTATGTAACCAATCTGAAATGGGTAAAAAAATGCGTTTTGTATATTAAAACCTCATTTTTTAACTCCTACTGATTACTCTCTGTCGTAATCGAAAAAGAGAGGGGACAGTAGAGCTTTATCGGCAATAATGTTCTCAATATCAGTTTTATATCTTAAAAATGTATTTAAAAATGCATACTGCCTGCATTCTCTCAGAAACATGCCTATTTAACCTTTCTCATGTTACAATTATGAGATTGTGATAAGAAAAACTAATTATTTTTAGATATTAATTATAATTACGAAAATCACTATTTAGTACACTGCCGGTCACGAACTTTTACCCATCCTGGAGCAAAATTGGTCAAACTTTGAAGTTTTATATCTTTGGTGCAAAT
>CAJFCP010000075.1:1125880-1177023 GCA_904066005.1 Synergus itoensis | reverse complement strand
TTTGCAGATCAGTAAAGTTAACAATCAGACAAATTGGCACACTTTTTATTTAGCAATCAAGGGTGGAAGTGGGGGAATTGCACGCGACTGTGCCCAATAAAAGCAATTGATAATGAGACTCTGCGATGCAATTGGTGGCCTCTGAAAAGTCTTTGGATGAACCACGTGCATTTCAAAATGATAAAGGATGATAACGGGTGGTAGTGTGGCCAAAGTCCGGCATGTTATGATTCAGAAGTCATTATATCGTCACACTCGGGTTTAAATTTATTATCCTGGTGCATCCACATCTTGAGTAAGTGTGAGAACAATGTTGAAAAAAAGTAATGGTCATTTTGAAATAGAAGTAATAATTAAAGGATGCTCGAACAAAAAACGTTCAAAACAACAATGATTTTCAACTATTTTATATAAAACTAGCTATTATTTAAATTATACCTTAAATAATTTTCTACCTTTAGAAATAGTGTCCTCGACTGATGAATGCAGAATTAATTACAATAATATAGTATTTTTTTCAGAAATGACGTATGTTTGTCCCCATATATGTGAACTTTTTCTAAGAAATCGTTATATAGGTAAATAAATCTTCAATAATGATGTTTGCACTTTTTTTAATGTAAAATGGCACACTAGTATATTGATACAAGTACAGACATTCTGAGCAAAGATCATATTCCATCGGATGCACTTTAAGTTTCGCAGAGTGACATAAAAAAGATGAAAAATAATATTACGACTTTGAAATACTTTATTGTGTTCATTCCTTTCAAATACATGTAATCTTTAATTATTGGTAATTGGTAAGTATACTAATTGCTTATACCAATGATTGTTAACACTATTTAACATACGAGCACTTCAGGTCTTTCTAATTGCAGATAATTAACTCAGTAAATGCAAGGATGCTTAAAATCAGTCTAATTATAGGTGGTTGATATAATCCTGATAGAAATATTTGACAATACTGGTTTAATTTATAAATGTATAAATTTATAATGTATAAATACAATTTTTTATTTACAGGTGAATAGAATGTAGAGAAGATTAAAAACTTTTTATGTCAAGATACAATTATATTATGGGTCATGTTTAGCGCAAAGTCCAAATGTTTCGGAATTGCTTAAAATATGATCATAATTATTCATCTCTGGAGCAAACAAAATTTGCATACGTATGATGGGATTCATGTATTTAAAAATATAGTTCTTGTAAAAAACGTGTTTACTAATTTTTACAATAAAGCATCCCACTTTTATGTTTGTATTTTTATTTACGGTCTCTCTCCATTAAAATAATAATAATAATGTCTTTAATCGTTTAATTGAAGCCTATGCGACCCGAGCAATGACGTCTGTCAGATAAATGTTAAATATTTTATTCTCAAGTTTGTCCTATAACAAAGATGCAATTGATTTTTGAACAGATGACAATTTAGACCGTGCACTTTAACATTTCAGCTCGAGATAGATCAAACAACAGAAAAGTGCGTGAATTTATGTGCACAAAGTTCACATAATATAATGCAATGTCAATAACGACTCATTTATACACATGCGATGCAATCAGCTGTAGAGTTAATTGATTTTTCTATAAAATTGAAGACAACGCGATTAATAACAATTATGAAATCACCATATCTGCACAATGGAGTGTGGAAGAAAATAAAATTTAAGGGAACAATTATATCCTGATAATTATTTTTGTGAATATTCCCTATAATCAGAAAAAAAAAATTATTAAGGAACTGATATACTTTCATTACAAAGAAATGATTATATGCACATTACTTTTTCCATACTTCCTATAGTCGATTATTATCGAGATTATTATTATTTAAAAAAATGGAATGGATCAATTTCTTTTTAAATTCAGTATAAAATACATTTTTTATACTTATTTCTTCAAGATCATTTGAAAAAAACCACCATTTCGTAAAAATGATGATTATAAAAAATGATTTTTGAAAAAGGAGGTAAACTCACCACTTCACGTTCTTTTTGCGAACATTTGTGCAGACTCGAAAACGAAACACTCAGTGTAGAAAAATGTTTTCTTGTATGAAATAAAAATAAAATGATGCCACTGCCAAATTTTAAATACAAGGATTTCACACAATGATGCTGATGAAAAATCAGTGAAACTGAACACTGCTGCTGACTACTTACTACTGACGGTTCATTGCTGATTTCAATACACATGTTCTCTTTCTTCCGCCTTGTCTCTCGGCCTATCATTACCCTTCCTTTTCCTCTCTTTTCCTCTCCTGTGATCCCCTCCATCTTCTTGGATTCTTAAAAAAAATAATCCACCAATGGCTTGTGAAATATTGAAAATGATTTGTATTTAAATTATTTAAAAAAATCTAAAAAATATAAGATATTGAGGCAAAATGACGTACATATCTACATAAATTAATATATTTAAGTATACTAGTGCATGTCATTGAGTTTAATAAGTTGAAAAATCAAATCTGAGACATGATCATTTTGAGGATCACATTTAAAAAAATTATACTGTGTTTGTTTAAATACTGCAACGGTTAAAATAACCATTTAACTAACTTTGCCTCCCTATTTACAGAAAGTTAAATTAAATATAAGTCGATACAAAAATTAAGAAGATTAGACAAGCTAATTTAACTTTTCCTTTCAGAAAAATGTTTAAAAAATCATGTTTATTTTTAACGACTTTGACTTTCTGAAACTAAATGTTCCAGATTTATTCTTTTCTATTTTTACTGAAAATATGAGAGGAAGATATAGATGAGAGATAATGAGATTAAAATAAATCACTGAGTTACTGAAAAATAAAAGGATTATTAGTTCAATTATTACTCATTAAACATAAAAAAATATTTATTACGGGTAAAAAGTAAGAGGATAATATAAGTCATGGAAGATAAAAAAAAAGCGGTGGAAAAATAAAGAAACAACTAATTATTCAGTTACCATACACTAAGTTACCAAAAATCAATTTCGTGTTTTTCATTTAATTCCATGACGCAAACAAACTTCATTTATTTAATTTGTTTTGGAATTCCAGTCTATAATAATAGTGATAATGAATTCACAATTTTTCCTGGCCCAGAAAGGTTTCTCATGCTTATAATAATTCCATCAACCACATACCTGCACGAACACGACCCAGAAAATAGAGAAAAACAAAAAAAACTTTAAAAAAGCAGAACTATAAAGATAAAATTCAAATTACCGTGGCTAACAAATATCTCTTATTTTTTTCTAATTAAATATGTAATTGAAAAATCAAAATTTATTTATCTTTTCATAAACAGTATTGTAATTACCATAAGAGCAAATTGAATTAAAAAATGTGATCTCATTAATAAAACGAAGCACACTAGTTTTAAATTTAAATTATCTTTCGCTATTTTACGGTTTTAACTTAAACTTAATCATCTTATCTTATTGCTACATATCTAAGTATTTTCTTTATATATATAAAAATACAAGATCGTCAGTAGAAAATCTCAGTTAAGATTAGAGTAACTAATGCATGTGTAAGTTTCTTAGCCATTGACCTATTAAGATCAATATTTACTGTTAATGACAGTAAACATTTCAATGTGAAATTTTTTTCTGAATAAAATGCGTGCGGGCTAAAATGTTTTTTTTTTGTTATCGCCTATTGCTGTAGAAAAGTGAAGGTTATCCATATTCCTATAAATAAATCGTGCAATTAGTATTTTTAATTCATAACTATGTTGAATTAGATATTTATAATAAAGTGTCTATATTCGTCCTGTTTTTCCAACGAATGGCATTATCCATTGTGCTTGCAATTAGTGAAATGCAAATTCATAGAAGAAATTATATAAGTAAAAGCGATTCTTCAACTCTTATCAGGAAAGTGACAGCAATTATAATTTGTTAATTATCTATTTTTTCAAAACATCACGAATGCTGCGACTGAAGATTGAAAATATATAGTTCTGATCATTTTTACGTAATTATTTTTCTGGATGAAAGTCTCGTGTTTTAGCACGTGTTTGAAAGTGCACTTCGATAATTACAGACGCAATGCGACCAAAGGTTAAAAAATGTAAGGACCATATATGTTACATTATAAACTGTTCTTTCCATTTGGAAAATATTAATCGGAACTTCAAGTATCTCGTTTTCAAATATGAACTTTGCACGGATAGCTTTTATTCGTTCTTTCCTTTCACTGCGCAGTGCGCATTCTGCAGTAGCTGTGGACTTTTTTTTTTGCGCTTTCGCAATTTCACCTATCCCCAATAATAATTTTTGCCAGGGATTTTCTGCCACAAGATAAATTGAAATATGGAGACGTTCAAAATTTTGTTCAAAGTACAAAGTTACTTTCGATAAATGTTAATTTATCAAGAACATTTTAAAGTATATAATGTGAGCTATACATCAATTATTTTTTTACTATATAATCTGTGTTGATAAAATGCAATTACTTTCTTTAAATTTTTTATTATTTGAACTTCGCTTTGTTTCATATAAGTATTGAGTAACGATTTCGACTGCTATTATTGTTATGAACAAAAGAATCCAGCGTCCAGATAGTAAGGCAATAGTTGCCTGTTAGTTGCCATTTAATAGTTTAAAATTTAAAAAAGTTCATATATTTGAAATAAGGAAAATTTAAGTAATCTCAATAAATTCTCAGACTGAGAATTTATTTATAAAAATGATTCATTTTTATATTCTCTACAAGTGATATTTAAAATACTTTATTTTGTAAATTTCTGAAATTTACATTTTCAGTCGCTGAGTTTCTAATAAATAAATAAACTAATCATCATTTTATTTTATTTTTTGCAAGTCTGAACTTTTTAAATAATATTTAATTTATAGGCAACATTTTCTTCGAATCGAATTATCGCTCTGTAACTGTTATGTAATGTGACATAAATATAACAATAAAATAAAATATACATATAATGCCGATTTCCATGATTAGAATTGAACATCGAACTCGAGTTTACTATATTAATTCGTGCATGATGATACATTTTTATTTCTGAAATCTTAATTATTAGTTCGTAACTAATTCAAGAAATACTATATTATAAATGTTTTTAATCTCCCGGGCTGACTCTAGTGGATAATTACCCAATTAAGCAAAGTGACAAAATACACTCGACTTCCGCAATAGTCACCAAATCCGAAACAGTTGCGCCCGCAATAGTCACCAATTGCCCTACCTCAAATGTAACATCGATTGCGCATGCGTATTGCGCATAAAATAATATTTTTTTAGCATTTTAAATTTCGCGCGGATAGGAACCAATCAGATGCCGAGTGCCATGACATGCGCAGTGGTATCAAGTTGCAATTGAGGGAGCAACTGGCGTCAGTTGGTGACTATTGCGGAAGGAAATTGGTGATTATAGCGAAATTGTGACTATTGCGGTGGTGACTATTGCGGAAGTCGAGTGTATGATCGAGATTCCCTTCTACAAAACATGTTGATCCAGCAACTCGAGCCCTGTACTCTACTGCGCATGCGTCGCACTCGATACCTGATTGGTTGCTATTCGCGCGCAATTTGAAATGCTAAAAAATATTATACATTTCAAATTACGCGCGAATAGTAACCAATCAGATACCGAGTGCAACGCATGCGCAGTAGAGTACGGAGCTCTAGTTGGGGCCACTGTGTTGATCAGTGGTCATGTAAAGAAAATCTTTGTTTACTATTTACTTCGTGGCTCAGTGCTGCTCAGCAGCTCAGCTGCTATGTTTTGTGGTTTTTTGAGTTTGAGTGAAAACTGAACGGCATATATATTGGTTTTTGAGTGCTAATTGTAAGAGAAAGAAACTAACAACGAAACATCGTATTTTGTACGAAAGTTTCGTGCGATTTTGGTAGGAATTTTTTAATTATATTCTTTATAATAGCCTAAAAGCTTTGTGAAAAGACGTTTTGATAATGACCTTTCACCAAAAGACGAATTTTCTAGAACGAGTGCATTCTTTCGCAATAAACAGGTGTTTACAAAATAGTATTTATAACTATATTTGTTGTGTATGCTTACTTATTGTTTACTTATATTTTGAAAACTTAATGGCGACTTTTGTGTGTTCTTTTTACCGAAGAAATCGCCAAGAGGTTATGGAGTTGCAGAAAAGTCCCGCAAAACTTTCAAGATTCACATTATTTAATAAAAATTAGTTTCATTTGGTTTCATAAAGAAAAGGCTGTCCGAAAATTCAAATAAAAAATTATCACACAAAGATGCTCCGAAAAGTAAATTTCTGACAGTTATTTGTATAACACCTGTTCATTGGAGAAAAGTATGTGATTGGTTTTTAAATTAAAAAACTTAAATTTAACCACCTCAAAAATGCTCCTAAAACGTCCAATGTTCCAGAAAAGGATTTAGGACGTCTTTGAACACAGGACATGTTTGTGAAAAAATTCACTGGTCAAAATTAACAAAATTGCTCCGAAAATAAAATTTCTGATTGATTTCTTCTGTTGACAATCTGTTCAATTGTTGAAAAGTATATAATTGATTTTTAAATACAAATAGAATTTTTAAAACAGCATGTAAGATGCAAATTACTTTCAGGTGTTCAAGATCATGGGAGAATATCTTTTGGAACGAGAAACATTTTTTATGTACTTGTATAATATGTGGAAAATTCTATGGAACCTCAAGATTGTCAATCCTATATTTAAACACAAATAAATAAGAGGGAATTGAAATCGAAGAGTTCTAGAGAATTTTTAATACGTATTGGATTGATTTTTAATTTAAAATCGATTTTCAAGAAAGGTGACAATTCCAAATTATGAAATAATGAATCCTCCTGTCCAGAATGTCATGGGCGGTGCTCAACTGCATACTCCACATTCTGTATTTCAACACATGATGGGGCAACAACCAAATTCACTTCAAGAAGCTGGACAATGGATGCACATTCCCCAGGTTCCTCAACTCTCAATGCCATGGATTATTCCATCTCTTCAGCAACCAGACTTGGTACGATTTACTGGAGAAAGGGTTCCGCCAAAGACCCTGACTTTACATCAGAAGAGGAAACTTGAAATGCCTGATTTGGTTGATACGTAAGTTCACTGATTTGAATTTACTTACTTTGTTCACTTTTTCAGACTTCGAAGTGAAAATCTTGAACTTAATTTTCTCTCAAATTGCAGTAGACAATCAAAACAGTTCATAACCGAAGAGAAAATGGCTGCTCATTTTCGGGAACTGCACATCGGTTCACAATACCAAGCGAGTACAGCATCCTCATCGTTAAATGTCCCTTTGCAGCAAAGATGTGATGAATTCGTCAGCGAATTAGATTTAGAAATGGATGGAGTGAACATAGCAGAACCGGTAAAGAAACCTCAACCGAAACTAGTTTTGTCGGAAGAGCTTAAGCGATTTCAAGAAGAACCTCTTCTTCCAGCTTCACTTTTATCAAAGTTGTGAGTATATGTGGTATGATACGTTGAAAACTCATATCATCATAGAATAGTATTCAATGAAAAAAAAACTGAATAGATTCTCCCTTTCAGGGAGAGGCCCTCCATGGCTCTAGTTCTTTGGGAACCTCCAAACAAATACCTGAGAGCCTTACCAACTTCAAGGGACACTCCAACTCCAGTTCCAAACGTCTCTGACAACAATAATAACACCAACAGTTTACCTGTCGAGAGTGGAAACAACAACAATCAAGAAGCGATTCCCGACATGAATGAAGAATTTATCAATCAGGTTATACCCCCACTTGAACCTATGGAGTTATAAACTTTTCTGAGTAATGTAAGATATCTCATAGCTTAATAGCGATACATTATTAATATTTGCAATAATGTCTTTATAGAGTAAAAGAGGCAGCAAAGTTCTCATTTTTTATGTGCTCTTCTTGCATTAGTCCAGTTTGATACTATAAGAAACTCCATCATTAAGTTTCATTACAGATTTGTGTACTTTAATTTAAGTGTCTTTGGTGGCGAGTAAAATAATACTTGAGGTGTGAAATTGTTTTATTCATCTGTGCGCTGAATAATTTTATGATTTCCAATTCGTTTACTGCCATTATAATGAAATTAACTAATTCTTTTTATTAAAGAGTTGTGTTTGAGATGATAATTAAGAAAGTTTGATTCGATAAATTGAATTATTTTTATTGAGGCGTGCAAAGTGAATTCTTGTTTAAAAGATATCATTTAGAATTTGGTATGAATTGGAATTGTATGAGTGCTAGGGACTTTTTATGTTGTACTTTAAAAGTGTGTATCACGACTGAATGTCGATTGAAGATTAAATATGCCTATCTTGATAAAACCTGTTTAATTATTTTTTCCTTAATTTGTATTTAATTCCATAAGTTAATTCTACTTAATTAAATTAAATTATATCTATAATGATCAAAGCAACTTAAGTTACATTCAAACTATTCAAAGCTAATTTTAATACTTATAAATTGCTTATGTTTCAAACTTGATTAGGCTCAACAATTAAAGTTAAAATCCTTGCAAATTTTTTTATATTGAATTAATAATAGCATAATAGTTTATCTCCTATCTTTCTTCAAAATTCAATTTCCTCATTTTACTCAACAAATATTTGAAATAAATATTTTTTCGCTCTGTAGCGCTATTTACTTTTAAAATAAAAACTTGACCCTGTGTTCCCTATATAATATTTAAAAATTTTAATTTACTTAAGTACGCCAGTTGTTTTTCAGTTTTCAAAGTTTTCAATTGATACCAGTGTTTATTTCGAATGTAAACATACACATTCCCCCTTCAAGATTCCTTTTAGCAAGGTTCCTTTCTAAAGGAATGTTAATTCTTTTCAAAGGTATGTTAATTCTTTTCTGTCATTAAGATTAGAGACATCTAACAATTAAAATAAAGTGAGTTGTATTTTCGTTGAATAATGTTCGAAAAATCTTACTATTTAAGTGAAGTGTTTATAATTCCTTTATAATTTCAGATGGATAAAAATCTTCAAAGTAATATTCCTGAAGGCTCTGATGGGTAAGAAAATGTGATGTCGACTGGACAAAAAATTTATAAAATCCAAGGAACATCAGTGATTCATTACGTTTCCAAACAAGAAAATAGGAAATAGGAAAGTGAACTCATTAAAACCAAATCGTTTAACTCCTATTTAAAAAAAAAAGCTTTATGAGTTAATAATTTTCTTATTAAATAAAAAAATAAAATAAAAAAAATAAAATAAAAGCATAAAAATGATATCATAATTGAATATGCATTATAAAATTTGCGGGTAAAAAATATGAAGAAAAGAAGATTAGATAAAAATGTTTTATATAGCTTGTTGTAAGTAGTATTGAATATCCTAGTATGTTTTGTTTTATGTTTAAGTCTGATTTAAGCCTTTGTTCAAATTTCATCAACACACATAGGAGGGAATTAAATAATAAGCGATTATGAAATTTAAAGAAAACACCTTAATATTGAATCCGTTAATTTTTCAAGCTACATTAAAATTATTTTAATTAATTACATTTAACTGTTTTCAATAAAAATACGAATAAGTCGCTTCAAATAGAACGCGTGATCTGCAAATTAAGATTTTTATAGTAGAAATGGAAATAATTCAATTAAATTAGGAAGTTCTTCAAAAACGTAGTTGTCTAAGATCGTTTATGTTTATCATTGACTATCGAGCTTCTCATGGTGCTTGATTCATCCATAATGCTGGCCTTGAATGACTCTGCATCCTCAAGGGGTTCACCATTGATTGCTCTAGCTACTTTGTTTTGTTCTAATATCGTAACGTGATTTCCTTCTACAGTGCACATCTCTACTTTGTCTAGCGTCATCTAGAAATTATTTTAAAAATATTAGTAGGGCTTTCATAAAACAGTTAACAAACTGTTTTCATTTCGACTGTTTTAAAATAAAATTCTTACATTTCGGAGACCGTAATCTTCTGAGATTAAGCGAATTGCAGGTTGCGTTGGCTTAATAAGAATAATTGGGGACCTAATGGGTGGCAAGACTGCATAATTGTAAGTTTGGATCGCCAATAGCCTGTTGTAAACACCAGTACAAATATTTTTTTGCTGTTCAACTGTCAACTTCAATGCTCCTGATGGCACATTCTTTACAAATAGATCAATTTTTTGGGTCCAAGTTACACATTTCTCTAGCTCGACGAGAAGCTAAGAAATATAAAAATAATTATTAGAATTTGATAATATGTGCAAATAATATAAGCAAATGGGAATTTGTATTTACTTCTCCACTGAACGTTGGTGCTAACATATCCATCACAGCTAACAGGAAGTTGGTTTGAAGTTCTGTGATGCTATTGAAAGGCAGTTGTTGCTGTTTAATTTTTGCCATAAATTCAGGAGAACCATCAATAAGAACTATTCTGCCAGTAAAGCCTTGGCCTTCCAACAACCTGGCGAGTTCAATTGTGACGAGACTTCCAAACGAGTAACCGACAAGTACGAAGTCTTTACGATCTTTGGATCTTGCCAAAACGTGCTAAGAAATATGTTTCAAAATATATGTTTCACCAATAAATAAATAAGACGATTTATAGAAAAATAAACTTACAGGCAGCAATTGCTTTGCCACTTCTGAAATTGAAAGCTCCACCTTTTCACTCATTACTAGTTGCAGACAAATAGCTGGCGACTTGATCTTTTCAGCCAAAGATTTGAATACAGACCCGTAACCTTCTATTCCAGGTATTAGGAAGACTTCGCGCCTGCCTGGTTCGTTTTTCGTAGTTAACTTCAAACATTCTTCTGTATTAAGTTCAGTATTTCCCAAAACACGCAACAAAAGTCGCATTCCACCTATAATTTCTCCTTCTTGCCCTTTATCAGCGAGCTTTTTCTCGGTTTCCGTATCCTGAATCGCCATTTGAACGAGTTTAGCAAAGTTGAGGCCTCGGATGTCTTGAGCCGTCAGGAAGACCTCAAATTCACGCTCTAAAGTTTGCTTAATTTCGACAGCCATCATAGAATCCATGCCCAATTCAGCCAAGGAAGTTTGCTGACTCACAGTCTTCAAGTCCTTCAAACCTAAAGAATTATTATAATTAATTATTAATGTATTTTATCGTTAATCATATTGATCAGATACAAAAAAATAATTTTCGAAAACAAGAATTTGCAATAAATTTTACCCATAATATTAAGAACAGCATCGACAATATTCGTAGCTCCAGCTCCTCCAGCTCGTTTCTCTGCAACAACCATACTGGAAACAATAGGTTTGTCCTGTTGTAGAAAACCGTCAAGCTCTTTCAAACAAGATAATATTGTTTGCTGCAAAGTTCCACCAATAACCAGTTCCTTGTGATCTTCTTGCATTTCCGCTACAAGACCAACATCTCCCACAGCTCCCCATTGTACAGCCAATGCTGGAAGACCTTCAGCAGCACGTCTCTCGCAAATTCTCTCCATCACAGAGTTCGACATTCCGTAATTTGTCTGACCAGCATTACCACGACCACAAGAGACTGAAGAGAAGACTACAAAGTGCCGCAATTTGGGACAGATCTTTCTAGTAAGTTCGTCCAACTGCTTTGTACTCCAAGCTTTCGATCTAAAGGACTCTTCGAAGGTTTCCTCAGATTGATTTTCCCATAGACTGTCCTTAAGAACCACAGCGAGGTTGAAAATTCCATCAATTGGTCCCATTTGGTTTGCGGTCTTAAGAATAAACTCACAATCCTCTCTTTTTGAAGCATCTTTTCCTGCAACAACGGTGACTCTCACACCATAACTCTTCCAGAGTTCTATCCTCATGCGTTGGTAGCCGTTTTTAATTCCTGTACGAGAAGTGAGTATCAGATTCTGTGCGCCTCGAAGAACTAACCAATCCGCAAGTTCCAATCCAAAACCACCAAGACCTCCGAGAAGAATATAACTGCGACCTTCCAAACAGTGATATCTTGGTATACCAGGAGTTAGTGTTTCTAGTGGCTCATCCTTATCACGAACGCGAATAACAACCTTACCAACGTGCTTTCCGGCCGCCATATATCTGAATGCAGCCTCTACTTGATCTTTAGGAAACACAGTTCTTGTTAAAGGCTTAATAGCTCCTGTCTTCAAATATTTATTAAGAAGACTATGCAACTCCATCTTCTTTTCTTCAGGTGCCGAGAAAAGATTATCCAACATAATGCCGTGGAAGCTGATCTCCTTTAAGAAGGCTTCCATACCCAGAGGATTGTTGGCTGCAAGATCGAATTTTCCGATTTCCAGGAAACGACCACCAGGAGCCAAACAACGCACTGAAGCCTGTAATTTTTCCTCAGCCAGGGAGTTAAGGACAATGTCAACACCCCGTCCATCAGTTTTACGTAAGATCATCTGCTCGAAGCTGGTGTCTCGAGAATTGCCAATATGATCGTCAGCGATTTGAGGGAATTTATCTCTGATGAATTTGCGTTTTTCTGGTGTACCAACTGTGGTAAAAACTTCGCAGCCTTCAAAAAGTGCGAGGTTTATAGCTGCTTGACCAACACCACCAGTTCCAGCGTGAATCAAGATTTTGTCGCCCTTCTTCATTTTTCCACTGAGATATAGGGCATAGGTACAAGTTCCATAAACGCAAGGAACGGTTGACGCATCTTCTAGGGACCAGTCTTCTGGGATGTCCCAACAGAGTCTTCTATCTGCTATGCAGAGATTCGTTAGACATCTGTTGCTCAACATTCCCATGATGCGTTTACCTTTACTGTCGATTCCACAGAACTCGAAACCGATTACACATTCTCGCATTTGTCTCGTCTTTTCAACGACTTCCAAAGCCAGTTTGCCAGTTGTCAACATGATGTCACGGAAGTTAATTGGTGAGTACATAACTTTTACGAGGTCTTCGTGTTTGAAACCTGGTTGAATAGGCCCTTCGAGCCATTCTAGAGAACTTAAGTCTCCTCGTACCATCTGGTTTACCCAGATGTGTTGCACGGGCTTCGGTCGTGGAGGAGGTAATAACAAATGCCTGCAAAAGAAGGATGAATTAGATACGTTAAATTAGATTTACGAATATATTAAGAAAAGCTAAAAACCTGTAAGAACCCCAAGTATTTCCTACTCGCAAGACATTAATCGTCAGATCCATTTGCAGTTGTTTCAAGTAGAGAGGGTTATCAAGTGAGAATAGAGGAGCTTTTGTATCTTGAATCAATACACCTCTCACGATTTCACCACCTGGTTCTTTAGTCAAACAGTTTACCAAACCTACCAATCCCGTCTCAAAATCACCTTCTCCTACGATGATAATCCTTGAATTTCCACTGAAGTCCTTCTCAGCTTCAGCTTTTAAAGTCTTCTTCATTTCTTCAACCCAGGAGAATTCCTTATTGTTTACTTTTACGACAGCTGTGTGTCTTATCAACCTATCCCTCTTACGAAGCAAAACTAAAATTCCCTTTTCTGTTTTCTTTTCCAGTATAACGTCTGCATCACCATTTTTAATGGAATCAGGAATTTTTGTACCGTTTGATTCGCAGGTGATCAAAAAGCCTCCATCCTTCACAGCAGAGAGAAGTTGACTCAATATTTCGGTTTTATTCTTTGTTAAGAGTTGATGTCCAACCGCAATCAAGGCGTTGGCATCAGCAGTGATTACTTTCTTTGTTTCACTGACAGTAACGTTTTCTGGCACCTTATCTTCTTCGAAAACATTGGAAGTTCCTACGTTTACATCTGCTTGAATGAGAGGCATATCTCCCAGAGTTTCTAAGATTAAAGGAGATGCTAAGTCATCTGCAGTGATGTTTTCTTCGTCAGCCAACTCCACAGTCTTTACCTTGATTCCCAAATGATTTTCAAGAGCAATGTGCGTTGCTAGACGAACAGCTGTTCGCAATGAAATTTCAGCTCTATCACGATTAGCCACAAATTTGTATTCTTCCAGAACTGGCTCTCCTGCTGGCTTTCTTCTGGAAATGGCACTTGCCTTCCAACCTCTAATTTCGACTCCTCCGGAAACGATAGCTGCAAAGTCTTTGTAAACATAGATAGGGAATTCTGCAAACAAAAAATTAATTCAACTTTTTATTTTCAATTTTGCCCCAGGTTGTATTTCCAAATAATTATTAGTCACATCTTAATTAAAGATTCTTGATACTTTACCTTTTTTTTCATCATCCATCGCACGAATTTGATTTAGGTGTACTTTGGTGTCAATAACTAGTTTCTGAATCCCAATCGGAACGAAAAGTCCTCTCGTGTCAGATCCTAGAAGTTGAATTTGCAACATGTTATCCATGAAAGCGACCCAATTATTGGCCCATGTGACATGACCCTTTTCTCCCTTGATGGAAGAGCTCTTTAGACCTCGGAACAATCCGCTGTAGTGGTAGCCACGAAGTCTGAGTTCCTTATAAATGTCCCTGCTCTGCATTTCTTCTTTAGCGTCAATATCAGGCGTTAGTTCAGGGTTCAATCTTTCGTCTGTTGGATTTTGTGTAGCTCGAATAAACCCTGTGACAACTGCTGCTCCACCTTCAACTACCTCAAATCTACCAGTACCTGAAAAGAAGTGATTCAGAAAATAGTTTAGAAAAATTAAATACTCAAAAAATAGATTCATAATGGTTACTGAAATCATAGTTGTCACCTTTCTGCACCATAAGTGTCAACTCAATACTGCCCTCCTTCGGAATCGTAGTAGCTCTTATGAACTTAATATCTTCAAAGACTACTGAAACTTCACTGTACAGTTCTCCTTTCATCATTCCAAGAGTTTCCCAAATCAGTGCCAGATATCCAGTCCCAGGGAAAAGATTCCTTCCATCTATTACGTGGCCACTCATGTATTCGAAGTCTTCATCGCTCAGAGTAACTTCCACTACTCTTTCTCCTGAGACAATTTTCTCTTGCATACGGTAAGATGTAACGTACCAGTCATCAGAATGCTCCCACTTGATATTAGGGGAAATCATAGGTGTTCCACGACTAACTGGATACTTAACCTCAGGATAGAGTTTATGCAACTGTGGTTGGAGACCAACGTTGTAAAGCTTTCCAATACCTTGTAGGAATACCTCTGTGTTGTCTTTATGATCACGTTTCGTAAGAGCTATATTGACAACAGCCGGGTCAAGTGACCTACGTAGAATTGCCTGCAGCAAACCGTGAGGTGCAATTTCGATGGTGATTGCATCTTTAGGGATTTCAGCACTAGTTTCTTCGAAGAGGACAGCACTCAAGAGGTTGTTAGTGTGATACTCTGCAGAAGATAAACGCGCTGCAGCTGAATTCCATTCATTTCGCGGCACTGAGGTGCTCAGCCATTTAGTGCTGCGCGGTTTTGGGTTTGGAATGACTTTCTGCAAGTAAGCTAACAGTTTCGGTCCAGCAGGGGCGATGTATTTGCTATGATAGGGGATGTTGCTGCATGGAACTTCTTTGGCGAAGATCTTATTTGCCTGTAAAGAAGATTGTTGAACATTTTTGGTCTATAGATGCGAGTTTTTAGATCTTACCTGTAACTGAGCGACAAAGGTTTTCATGGATTCAGCCGGACCGCTGATTGTGGCACTGTCTGCTGAATTATGGCAAGCGACTTCAATGTCAGGGGGACATAGATCTTTAAGTTCTTCGTATCCTAGTCCAACAGCAGCCATAGATCCTCTAACTACCTTGGTCTCAATGGAGGCAAGACCTCGAGAATAAGCCGAAAGCACCATTTGCTCTGCAGTGAAGCAACCATCAGCATATGCACAACCAAGTTCTCCTACTGAATGACCAATTATATGATCCGGCGTGATGCCAATAGATGTTAGTAGGTCTACTAACCCGATCTGTTATTGTTTGGAGGAAAATAATTTAATATATTTAAATTACAGTTAGATTTATAATTATAATTTATTAAAAAAGAGTCTATAAATATTTTACTTGAACAGTCGCGATTCCAACAAAGGAGTTAAGGATGTTATCAAACGTTTTCTTGTCCTTGTTCGTCAGAATATCGTAAATGTCAACACCACGTGGTTTGAGAACAGCGTCACATTTGCGTACAGCTTCTGCGAAGACTGGGAATCGCAAGAAAGCTTCCCCTGTAAATTTAAATCGTTGATGTTGAAGTTAAATCTGTATTGTCGTTTAACAGCAATATTTTTTTTAGAGCTAAAATAATATTTACCCATGCCAGGCCATTGAGATCCCATTCCAGCAAAGACGAACCAGACTGGTCTTTTGGTTCCCGGATAATGCTGAATTTCTCTAATTGGACTGCTTCCAACATCTCGACCACCAACTATGGTGTAGCCTCTGTATAAATGATTTGATATTTCTTCGCTGTGAATATCGTGCAACAGTTTGACATACTCCACGTCTACTGGACGGCTTTTAACCTAAAGTAAAAGGAACTAGTTATAATTTCGAGTTTTTATTTATAAGATATTTCTAGGATTATCTTTGGTATCTACATCGCCTAAGAGCGAGAGGACAGCCTCTTCTGTACGGCCAGAAACAGCAACAAGCCTTGATAAATCATCTTTGGGTGCTCCGCCGTTGATCTTGTTCTTCGGATTAGACTTAAGCAAAATGTGAGCATTGGCTCCACCAAAACCAAAAGAGTTGATGCCAACGTAGCCACCTTCCCAGGGTGTCAATTCAGTAATGACTTTGATGCGTCCATCTTCCAAAGCTTTGACACCTTCCCTTGGTTTTTTATAGTGCAAATTCGGAGTTAGTTGTCCAGTTTCCATCGCTATAACAACCTTTTTGAAACATTTAAAGATGAGAACATGTATATAAGAGTTTATGCTTCTTCTCTTTAAAGTAGTATTTTAGATTACCTTAGCGACAGAACAGAGACCACTTGCAGGTTCCGAGTGGCCCATATTGGACTTGATTGACCCAATTCTTAAGGGAGTTTTACGTCCAGGGCAGAAAACTTTCTCTAAAGCATTTACTTCCTCAGGATCTCCTACTTTCGTTCCAGTTCCATGTGCTTCGACGTAATTGAGTATACTTGGAGAGATTCCACAATCTTGATAAAATTCCTGAAGGAGAACACTCTGCATGACACTGGAGGGGAAAGTGATTCCCTGTTCTTTGTAACCATCGCAGTTTGTTTTTGCGTAGATCAAGGTTGCGTAGATTCTCTTAGCATCTTTGGCTTTCTGAAGAAAAACTATGGAGATGGCCTCACTACGGGTGTATCCGTTGGCATCTGCGTCGAAAGACTTGCAACGGCCGTCAGGTGACAAGACACCTATTTGACATAGGATTCAATTTGATTGATAAAACTGTAATATGGTTAGATGTCTAATACTGAAATTTAAATCTAAGGAACTGGAGCTGATGCCTTTTTGCAGATTGAAAGATACAGAGTAGGGTATGATGTATTTATTTACATACCAAGACGAGAGAATTGGAGGGATACGTAGGGATGAAGACAAAGATTGCAACCCCCGACAATGGCAGCATCACAAAGTCCATCACGAATTGCTCTGTAGGCATGTTCCATGGCAAACAAACTGGAACTGCAAGCTGAGTCGACAGTGTAGCTGGGACCATTTATTCCCAACCAGTAAGAAATTCGGTTTGCAAGCATGGCTCGACTGCAGCCTGTGATACCGAATCCATTTACCTAAAAGAGATTTAGATTTAAATTTTAAAGTTAGATAATATTAATCGTAGAAATTTTAAAAGAAAGACTTATTCCTATAGGTAGATAAATTATAATTTTTTTTAATCGCTATCAATCAGAACGGTTTGGAATAGAAAATCGATACACTTAAGTATACCTTAAGTAGTATCAAATTGTCTTTTATAAATTGAAGCTATAAAATTTCATTTTGAAATTACCCGTGCAATACATTTCTAGCAAAGATAAATTTTTTTTCAGTTTATTGATTCAATAAATGTAAAATCGAGTAAGTTGAAAGGTGAATAGCATTAAAATGCGAGCAGGAAAAGTAGAGTTATTCTACTAACATTCGTTGGCTGTTTTGAGTTCCTTAATGCATATGTCTAGATAAATTACTTCTCGCATGAATTTGAATACTATTAATCTCTTGACTTCTTTTTTTTGGTTACCATTAAGGGGTTTTTTACCTGAAGCTTTTCATAAAACCAGGTTTTTTCTGATTCCGAAAAACAGGCTCCAATGAAAACTCCTGTCTTGGAACCTCGGAGATGACGGGGGTTGACTCCAGCATCAATAATTGCTTCGTAGGCATGTTCCAAAAGCATTCGACACATAGGATCCATAGTGTGTGCTTGCTTGAAATGGACCCCAAAGAAAACGGAATCGAATTTTTCGACATTGTTTACTTTTCCAGTACGTTGGGGAATTTCGGGGTGATCTGAAAATTTATTACGATAACTTTTATTTTCATTATAGAATTAAAATGTTTTTTTCTTTATTAAGGGCTTTGGACCCAAGTGTTAAGCTCAAAATTCCATTCTTCATTTTACTCAACGAAAATTATAGATAAATATTTTTTCGCTCTGTAGCGCTAATCTTTGTTCAAATATAAGACTGCATACAGAGCGAAAAAATATTTAATTTCGATACTTTTTGCATAAAATGAAGAATTCAAAATCTAACTTCAAAATTCAATATTTTCATTTTACATAAAAAATATTTTAATTAGATATTTTCTCGCTCTGTACACATAATTCTAGTTAAAAATTGATTAATTATAAAAAAGGAAAAAATTCCAAATTTAATATTTGTTGAGTAAAATGAAGAAATCGAATTTTTAGATTAAAACTTGGCTTCAACACCCTTAATTATGCTTTTGTCGAAATTATTTTCCTACAGCAATTCTAGATTTCCAACTATTATGGATCGATAAAAAATAAAAGAAATCATTTTTATTGATAGATATCAAATGCAAAAATTTGATTTGGTTCATATACATATTCTTGAATGAATTTAAAAATTAAATTAAATCATTAGTTAGTTTTATAAAACATCAGACTATTGATTATTTTTCAATTTCTTCAGCCTTGTACAAAATTGAAGTTCTTTTATAGTTTCAGGGAATAAGACAATAAATAATTTACATTAAAAATGTTTTGACATTAGGTGATTAACTCATTTATTCAAAGGGAAATTTTAGTTAAAAAATGAAAATTATACGAAACTGGTATTGTTGATTTAAAAACTCACCTAATTTCCATCGGCGATCATCGTCCGAAATAAGATCGACTTTATTGAACAAATTTTCCTTAAAATGTTTTATATTATCAGAATCCGGAAATCTTCCGGCGATTCCGGAAAGGACAATTTCTTCGCCAGGATCTTGAGCTGCTAATCCTCTGCAATTCGTAGTTGATTTACTTCCACTCATCTTGCAGGCTGTATATCCAAAATTAGCCTAAATGAGCACCACTAATTATCCTTTTTCACTATTTACACCACATTAATTGTATCGAAACTACTATTATTATCCTCCCTATTGATAACGAGACTCACGCAAGACTGAGAAACTTTTAAAACGGGTTTTTATAACAGCGGTTGTCCCCACCTCAAAAAATTAGAGTCAAGTTCCAATCTCCTTCATACATACTGGAATCGAAATTAAATTCGATTCGACATTAACCCCAGTACAGCCATGCTCGATTAATTAGAGATGCACTGCAGGAAGTAATTCAGTATTTAAAGTGGGCACCTCGCCTTTAAATAAATGTTGATCATTAAAACGTAATAGTAAAACTGAGGAAAGATTTTTCATGAAAGTTTCCGATTCATTCAGAAATTTAAATTAAAACTTAGATATCTTCAAATTTGAAATATTTTAAAGTTTAAATTCCTCTACATTTAAAAGTAGTTAATGCTTTATTAATAAAAAGTTGAATTAAAAAATAAAAGATTGAGAAAAATCAATCAACTTTTAAATCAACTTTCGTCTTTTGTAGATTAACAATTGTGACGTTCAAGTGTTAATCAATTATTAATTTATACGTATGAAGTCGAATTTCTGGGTCAAGTGAGTCATGTAAAATATCGATCGTTCTATCGTTATTAAATAAGTAAAGAAAATAAGGAAAATCTAAAAATAAAAAAATATTATATTCAAACAACTTAAGTTATCTTGTTTATTAACAAAGTATCTTCTGAAGCTTTCCTTTTACCAAAATTTCATTTTGTTAATTTTCATAATTTTGGTAAAGAGATTTAAATATCCTGAAAATTTTAGAAAATTAGAATGTATACAATAGGTATAAATAATACATTAGGACCTTCAGTTATAAAAAATAGCTATTTTATATAAATCACGTTCGGTTTCATTTAAAATTAGTAACCAAACGATCAGATATTGCTATTCAAACAAGGGGCCTTAAAAAGAATTAAAAATAATTAATCAATTAGAAACAATGAAGTAAAAGGCCATTGAACTTGAATTCAGATGAGAGTCAAGTACAAAGTACCTATATTGTCTCATGTCGAATCTTTTTACACATAAAGACCAGCAGCTTTCAATGAATATTCGTTCGCATTTATGTGGCAAAACATGCAGTGTCAAGGGTTACCCGGATGTCGCATTATTCTACATAGTATATCCCTGATAAAACTGATATAAAATACAGTTTCAATATGTGAACGTCAAATGAATACACTATGCATTTTTCATTCTTTTGCCCATTCATGAATAAAAAATAACTATACTGTGACGTCCTACAAAGATTTGATAGTTACAAGCACGGTTACAAGCGACAATCGATTATTCAGATATAACTTTTCTTGATAAGACGAGTAGAATAGATGATACATTTTTACGTTTACGAGTATAATTTATAAATAAATTGTTACATTTCGCGATATTTCAATGCTTCATTGAAAATTATTTATTGAAAATTAATTAAATTTTAAGCTTGTAACTTAAATTTGAAATTTAAAACTATGAAAAGGTAAAAATAAAAAGAGGAAAATTTGGAAAAAAAGTGATTCAGGTTTTTGAACTTTTAAATAAAACAAGAACTGTAAAATGTCACAATCTTTTTTTCTTATTTTCATTAAGTATCATACAATTCTTAATTCGACAAACTGAATAATAAGACGTATACAAAAGAATATATTAGGTATAATAGAAAATATTTTGTTAACTACTAAATTTCGTCTCGTAAAGTGAATTCGAGAGAGTATTAAGTTTTTAGATGTACGATACCCGTATGCATCCAATGTCAGTATTAAAAATAAGTATTTATATTAAAAATGTCGTTGTACTTGTTTTCTTATATCACTGAATTATGCACGTTGAATAAAAAATATACAAAAAAAAAATATTTCTTCACTTTTGTGGTTTCAATTTGGCAAACTTATAATACTAATTGGCGTAAAAATTACACCGATCCAGCCTTCATGAATCTGAGATAAAATCTAAATGTAACTTCTTACTGATCATACGATGGAATTTGACCAAATGGAATTTTTTAGAAATAATTTATTTAAGAATATTTAGAGTTAATTTAGGAAGTCGCCGTAGTTCGATTAAAGAACGTGACGTTATTTCTAGCTTCAAATTGTAATATGCATAATGCAAAATTTATGAGTTGATTGTATACTTTCGTTAATGTGTTAGAAATTAATGTGTTAGAAATTAGAATTCATTTCAAAAACTTTAATCGAACTCTTATGAAATTAAAAAATTATTTTGATCTATTCTATGAAGAGTTATCGATACCTTTTGTGCCAAGTGTAGTTTGAAAGTATTTATTATGCCAAATACCGTTGAATGGATCAATGTTGGTGATTGGATACATTTGCAAAATGTACTCTCCTTCCTTTTCCGTCAACGGCTTCCATTAAACTCGAAGTAAAACTAAATTCGGATGTGCTGTCTTCATTCTGTGATCTGGAAAGAATATGACTGTCAAGAATTTGATTAAAGGCATGTGTTAGTTATCATATGAGCAGATTTAGATTATCAGGGTTTTTCCCATAAATTTTCCTTTTAAAAAAAGTAATACACAGACGTTCGTGTACGCGTTCTTTATGTCTATTATTATTATTTTTTTTGTTTGAAAAAGTAAAAATTGTAGAAAAAAATTTAAAAACCCAGGTAATCTGAATTTTTTCACATGTTTACTCTATGACCTTTAATTTTAATCTACAATGATAGACAAGCGTAGATAAATTTGTTTACAAATTAGTGCAAAATACAGAAATTTACTTACAATGAGTCCATACTAGTAAGGCTACCACTTAACCCTGATGTCAATGAGATTCCTTCAATCTTTAGCAATTCGAAGACCGAGTTAACTGTAGAAACGTAAATATCCTTGGAACCTGCGAGTCCCAAATAACGAGGGTTATTCAACTCTATTAAAGTTCTATCTTGTTTTTTAGTATACGATTTGAATGAATCCGAGTCGAGCTTTATGATCTCCACAGATGAAAAGTGGATTATGAACAAATACGGCTTCCGATACGCTAAAAAATTAATTTATAACAGTATTAGTTTCTGAATATAAATAAAAAAAGGAAATTATAAAGATATAAAGAGAAAGAATTTACGTATTTTCTTACCAAAAGCGAAAGGAAGATGACTCCAGTTTGGATTAATGTTTCGAGTTCTTTGTCCATTTTCATTAACAAAAACACCAAATTCGTTATAACACAGCAAAAGTTCAACATTTTGCGAGTTATTCGATACGTCCAGAATACAAACAGGGAAAATTCCAAGTCTTGCAACTCCCATAAGTGCTGCTTTTATAGAATTATCGTCATCTTCCGGAAAATCTAGAGACAAATTGCAAATTGTAAATAAAATATTATAATGTATTGTTATTCATAAAATATATTATTGAGCATTAAACATTTGTACATTACTCACCGTCAATAGAGTAGTTCGTAATATCTATTTGGAAGAACTTGTTGCAACCAACTATAAGAGTATTTTTCGTAAATAAGGCACAACTACAAGGCTCTGTGGTTTCAAATTCGCGAACTCCGATAAATTCGCCCGATTCTTCAGTCGTCGTCCACTTTAATAGACTGTGAAATAATCGTTAGGATTCAGAAGGCTTCCAAAAATTAGGCATAAAAATAAAACTTTGGAAACAAATCAAACTATTTTTGAATAAATCAAATATTTTTTAAATGTAATAGCATAATAAAGTAAAACGTTACTTACATGACATGAGAAGTAGTCGCTGCACACAACATTTCTTCTTGCATTTGATAAAGATGGCAGCTTTCAGATCCCGTCAAGACAGGCTTTGTGCTGATTGCTGGACGAGAACATTCCGCAGCCAGTGAGTTACTCTTCAATTGCCTCAAATCGCATGAAACCAATTGTCTATCTTCTCCAGCAATCATGAGAGCCAGCCCCAATTTCGGATGCAGTGTCAGTTGGTGAACTTTTTTAACTCCTCTGATTATCGTAAGTACTTGAGCTTTCGAAGATTGGAACGAGTACAATCCTTCCTCTGCACCCAATAACAAAACACCTTCTTCAGGCAATTCAACAATGCAATTGAGATCCAACTGCTTTTTCTCTAATCTCAGTACTGTCTGATATTTATCAATCCTGTTGGGTTTATTCGTAAGCAATCTCAAAGCTTTTAACCAATTCTTCTTATCAAGTTGACTTAAAGCCATAATATCCAATCTAGACATTGGCCAACAAGTCGTTGATGAATTAGGTTCCACCCTAATAATAAATGGTAAATCGGATTTCGCTGTTCCTGCAACATCTGCGTGATCCACCGATTCCGAAATCATAAAGCCTTCTTTTTCAGGTAAATCCAGACGACTGATTGGCACCATTCCTGGACTAGGTTGGTGTTCATAAATACACAAACTCGTTCCTTCCAGTTTTAGATACTTCCTTTCCCAAGAAGACTTTGCCTGACCTGGCACTTTGACCCAACTCTCCATTGAAACATCTCTATTTCTTTGCAAATGATCAGTATCTCTTTCAGGTTTGTCCGGTTCATCTATCGCTAATGTTTTGACACTATCAACCAAACTCGATAAACTATCAGTGCTCTCTTTGTACCTTCCAAATTGCTTTGCAAAATCACCAGATAGTCCGCAAGTCGCTGGAGCAGAAACAGAGCATTTAAGATGTGTCATTATTTGACATTCACTGCAAATCGCTGCTCGCTTTCCAAACTGTATCGAATCCAGACATACAGCACATTTTTCTGCGCGCATAGGTAAACTGATATTAAATCTATGAGGTGTATTATGTTTCATTCTTTGGAAAGAAAGATGTCTGGTCATTAAATCTCCTGAATCTCCCATATAAGCGACACTGTGTTTCTGTTCAGGGGAAGTTGGAGGTGAGGTTGGAAGTGGCGAACAGGCATTTGTAGTCTTAACAGCTAACATTTGTTCTGTTAAAGCCTTTACTTTTTCTCTTTCTTTTTCTAATTGGTTCTCTAATTCACGGTACCCGACGGGCATTGCCGTTCCAACAGGACAAATGTTTTCCTTCTGCTTAAGACCAAATATTTTGTCGCATACACCCTTCTTCTTTTTGCTGTACTGCTCGAGTTTCAGCTGCAAATAATCTATTAATTTCGTTTGCTGCTGACACGTGCTGCCAGACTTGACTTCTCTCTCCTGATAGAATTGCCTCATCTCATCCATAATGCCTTCGAGTTCAGCGACCCTGGCTCTAAGTTCTTTACCCAGGTCCTCGCTTTCCCGCAAATTTGACTTGAGATCTAGATTCTTTTCCTTCAATTCGTGAAGCCTTGTCAAGTGCTGTGAGCTTTCCTCTTTCACATATCGTGCCTCCTCTTTAGCCATGTCGAGTAATTGTTTAACTTGAGATAGATCACATTCTAAATTACCGCATTTATTTGATAATTCAGCAATCTGTTCGTTTAGTTTCTGTGCAAGCTTCTTGTACTCGTCTCTCTGCGCAGCTAAATTATTTCTCTCGCCTTCAATATCGCTAGTCTCGGATTCCAATCTCTCTATCATTCTTTCAGCGATTATTCTCATGGTCTTCTCTTCGTTCTGGGCTTTTTTACATTCTCGAAGTTTAGTCTCTGCGATCTCTAGGTCTTTCTGAAGCTTCATTTTATCCTGGATCAAAGTATTCTCCCTGGTTTCATGATCATTTGTCAGCCTTTCGTAGTCAGTCAATTGTTCTTCGAGAACTGTGCAAGTTTCTTTTAATAATTCGTTGTTGACTTGATAACTGTTAACTTCCTCTTGTAGTTTATCAAGCTTGGTTTCAAGTTCAGTATTTACGTCGTTATGCTTTGATATTTGTAGTTTTAGACGCTCATTCTCGGCTTTGAGGCTGTCGATGCGATCTTGATTTCCACGCATTTGTGTCCGGGTAGCATCTAATTCTCTTCGTAATGAGGAGCTAGATGATTGGAGCTCTTCTATTTGTTTATTCGCCTGCGTTAGTGCCTGCAAATAAATTAGAATGAATATTAAAAAGTAAAATCGAAATAATAATTATTATTAATCCTTTTAAAATTAAGTGAAAGTACATGAAATTAAAACCAACCCTTTGCGCAGAATCTGCTTGCATTTTATTTCTCGAAGATTCCCTCGTTAAATCTGCCAAAGAGGCTTTCGCATTGTCCATTTCTTTAAGTAACTTCACAGCTTTTTCCTCTTCGTCCTTTTCTTTCTTCTTTAGTCTCTCTGTCAACTTTTGTTTATCTTCCTGTAAGGTTTTGATCTTCTCCTCAGCCATTTTCGCCTCTCTGGTCGCTATGCGTTTGTCAAGATTCGCATCAGAGAGTTCCTTTTCTTTCTTCCACAAAGAGATCTGTGCCTGCTTGGCCACCTTCCGTTCGGCAGCCAAACTTTCGTTAGCAACTTGAAGTTCTTGTTCCAATTTTTGAATCTGCTGCTCTAGCTGAGAAATATTTTTGCTATGGTGATAATCAAAACCGCTACTGGAACTTGTACTAGTGGTCGGTTTATCATGTTCTAATGCTCTGAGAGATGCATTCTCGGCTTTGAGTTTTGTTACGTTGTGTTCCAATCTTCGTGATAATTCTTCTAAGTTGCCGACCTTGCGCAATTGCTCCTCTGTGGAAAGTAGTTAAAGGAAATCATAAATATTTTTTAATACAAAGAATAATTAAGAAAAGTAATATGTAATCAATCAAAATATATTTTAAATACCTTCTTTTTCCATAGAAGCTCGCAATCGAAGTTCCAAAGTTGCTTTATCTTGCTCGACTCGCTCCAAGTTCAAAGCGATTGCTTCTCTTTGTTCCAAGCTCATTAAAGTATCACTAAGATCCGATTTCGTGTTCTGAAAAATTAGAAAAAATTTAGTATGAAGTATACAAATCTTAAATATACACGTCGATTGAAAAGAATATGAATATAATTTACCTCTAACTGATTTTTCAGATGCTCATTCTCAGCTGCAAGTCTTTCTATTTGCTCTTGCATATTGAGAAACGTTTGTTCATTCATTACAGCAGTTTCTAGCTGCTTATTTTTTTGAAATAACTCTTTCTTTAATTCCTCTATTTCAGCATCTCGAGCGGGAATTGTCGCTTTTAAACTTCTTAGTTGTTCTTGGCAATCCTTGAGTTCAGATTGTGCCAGTTCCAAGGCAACATTAAGTCTCGATTGACGACAATGATTCGAATCTTGCTCATTGCGTAGCTTATTTTCCAAATCTGCGGTCTTCCCCGCTTCCAATTCAAACTTCGATCGAAGTTCTGCTAATTGATTGTGAGCTCGAGCAGCCATCTGTTCTAGTTTATTGCCAACTCCTTGAGCACTTTGTCGGCTCAGTTCTCTCATTTTTGCCAGTGATTCTTTATACTGAACCTGAAAAAATTAAAATTCTAATTAAAAATAAAATTCTATAATTTCAAAAAATGTTTCCAGTAGTTTCTGCTTTAAAAAATAATGTTATATATGTTCGTATCGTTGTTACGTACCTGAAAAGCTCGGAGCTTGTTTAACTCAGCAGTGGCTGTTTTCAATTCACATTCTGCTCGTTGCAGTCTTATGCTCATCTCATTATTGCTTGTACACAGCTCAGCGATTCGAGCAGTTTGTGTTTCGATGTGCTTGTTGAGTTGAGCCACTTTGTCTTTTTCTGAACTTTCCCATTTTCGCTTCGCGCCCTTTATTAAGTTAAGGGCTCTAGTCTCTAATTCTCGCCTCTCTTGTCGCTCTAATTCTGTAAGTTGTTTTTTTTATTAATAATAGACGAAAGGTGGCAATTAAAGAATTCATAATAAATGATAAATAATTATAAAAATAAATTACCTAGGATCCTTTTGATGCCATCTGCCTCTGATTTGGCAGTAATTAATTCACGTTCCAAATTGTCTCTTCTTCTATTAGACAATTCGAGTTGCTTCGATTTTTCTGCCAACTGAGACCCTAAGTTGGAATTGGCTTTTAAGTTTAAACTCGTCTTGTCTTGAAGTTCGAGCAGCTTTTTTTTCTGTTCTCGAACTTCTTTGAGTTCTCTCTTCTTGTTCTCAAACTGTACATCCATGTCCATTTTTTCTAACATTCGTCTTGCAGATGTAGATTATTAATGAAAAATAATTCCTTCATAACATATAGATTAAAAAAATTATAAGCATTTAATTTTCTACGATTCTAGAAAACAGAAAGTTCCTCTGAATTACTTTTTTTTCTAAATTTATTCCTTTAATCTATAAAAGAAATAAGATTTAAAAATACATTGGAAATAAAACAGCCGGTCAAACTTTTGTGCATATCACAGCGTTATAGAATGGCACATGCAAAGTAAAATTCGGAAAATTGTAATCATTGTAATCTTTACTTCGATGCACTTCGCTTCCCGCACACATTTCGGATATTGTATTAAAGTTTTTAAGTGGCTAGTCGTTCAATTAAATATTCACTTTTATTTACTTTATTTATACTTTGGGAAAGCGCGACCCCTAACGATATTCTTGAAGCGGTGACGGTTGCAAAACAATCTCTTTAAAATAATTTAAACTGTTTGTTGACGCTGTGGTGCAGCTAAAAAAATATGTTTGGCGTGATCCGTGATGCCGTGATCGACCGATACTCTGCCTCTCTGCCGATGCCGTCGGTCGGTAAAGAAGATTACTGCTAAAGAACTGATTACTGCTGCCATCTTGACAATATTATAGAAGTTCTGAAAATGTGCTACTGTTGGCAAAGAAGAATATATTTTGTGATTTCAATTTTGTTTGTAATAATATACATAATTAAAAATAGTTTTTCAATAATATTAATAATTCTTTACAGTTAGAATGAATTTTTAAAAAAATGTAAAATAAACTGCTATAAATCATAAATTTTTTATATAAAATGCGTCAAATAGTAACAAAATAGTATACATAATAGAAATCGATGAATCCGATGAATATCAGAATGTCGTTACAGTTTGTTACAGCGTTCCTAATTCAAAAATTCAAATTTTGTTCGTGGCGACTCTTGGCGGAAGTGAAATTCATGTGAACTAATTCTAAATCTTAATAATTATTTTACGTAATAATCCCTTGTTATTTAATTAAACAATATGAAGAATGCAAATTAAAATAAGGATTTATATTTTCTCGTGTCTTCGGATTATTAACTTATTTTTTAATTTTTTATGTTTTCGTTCCTATGTATGTTTCTTGGGTGGAGGGGATAGTATCCGGTAGCCGCCATCTTGTTTCATTAGTTGCATTCCCGCGCTTTGCCGCGAAACGAGGAAAGCCGCGAAAGCTAGAGTTTTTTTATGTATGCTTCGTTTGTTTTGATGACTTTCGAACTTGTAAAACGATGTTAATGTGGAGAACAATGGACTGAAAGTCTTTTAAACGAAACTCTAATTCGAAAATCGTATTCCGGTGGCAATTTCGCAGTACTTTTACTCGTTCGTCGTGTCATTATCAAGGAGTTCGTTTTCGATGGTTTTTTGGGGGAATTTCTTATATTTAGTTTTGTACTTTGATTATTATTAGTTATTATTGCTTAAAAATTGTTTTGCTTGAGTGAAAATAGTAAAAAATATGTCGAGTAGATTTTGCATAAAGTGAGGTTATATTAGTGAATATGTAGATTATATTAACAGGCAAGTTTATATGTGTTAGGTTTTGTTTGGTAATTTCACTTTTGGAGGAATATGGCTGTGGGTTCTAACTTCTTTATTTTAACAAATAAGGCTTTTATAATTTTCAATTCAGATTTCGATCACTTATAATTCACGTTAGAAAAAAGCTTGATTTTGTGGGGCAAAGTTAAACTCAGTGATTATTGTTGGAATTAAAAAAAGAAAGTCAATTATCGCGAACGCGTTCGGAGTGATTTAGTGTTGTGAATAATTTTATTTGTGTTGCACTGCAAAAAAAATTGCAGATTTACTGTACTTATACAGGTAATCTTAGAAAAATCTTGTAAAATCTCAGTTTTTCATAGCAATGTTATAATTTGATTTTATGAAACATGATTTATTTTTTGCAGTATGGGTAATCACTGGACAATTCATGAATTCATCATCCGGATATGAACCAAGACTCTGAATAAGGCTGTGAATTAGGATAAAGGCTATAGGATAATCGTAGACCTTCAACGTGTCATAAAGTTTGCTACAATTAACAAAAGGTTAGAAAAAGAACTCATTTTTATTTTCAGAATTGATAAAGGTAATGATAATGCTAAAGAGTAAAATATGTACTAAAATTGGGGAAAAACAGGGAAAATAGTGCATTATTAGGTATATTACTGATAAAAATATCAGTTTCAATTTAGTTTCTGAGCGTAAAATTGTACAAAAAAAACATAATAACGATAAAGCTTAATACGCGCAACGTCCCGATGAAATAATTGTAGCCTCTTCAAAGGATTTTAATTCATGCAATTCTCATTTGAGTGTGCCAATCATGAATATAAACACAATGTTTAGGTAAATTATTTCTTATATTAAAGAAATAACTTATTAATAATTAATTCAATGTAATAATTAACGTAATTCATTCATTTACGTAATACAAATTTTCTAATAATTTTAATTATACGTAAATAAATTTTACAAAGAACTCAAAATAATACATTCACATTAAGCATTAGTATTAATTAGTTTGATTGTATAGAAATAAACACGGTCGACTAAATTCTCCGAAATATTAATATTAGAGCAATACTGTTAGCAATGATAAATTAGTACGCGAATTTAATTTCAAGCAATAGACTGAATTATATTGAATGATATATATATATATGTCGTTAACAATAAATTCAATGAACACTGATCGGTGTGTGAAAATAATTATTAACTCAAGGGACGCTTATTTTATAGATAATTAATACTTCATGGCACGCTATGCACTCAGAAAAATTCCAAATCCAATGTTAGATAAATTATGGCTGCAATAACGTAAATACAAAATTTTATTCGTCTCTGAATGAATATTTCATTAAAAGGGAAGGAGATAGTGAGATAAGCTCTGTATATTTGATAAAAGCGAATTATTTGTAAGAGGTCAATAATTAATTAAAGTGTCATCTTATCGGGAAAGAAGTTTTAACTTGGGTTTAGATATCTATTCAGGATATAGGAATGAAAGAAGGGATGTTACCTAGAGGATTGAAGAGGTAACTTGCCCGAGGTGGTCAACCAATTAGCTAACTCTGTACCACTTTGCCAAAGAACGAACAAAAGAAGAAATGAAGTCTCGCAAGACTATCTATACGAGTTTAGCCTCGGGCTTCCTAAACTTTAGTTTGATATTTTATACCAACGTCAAATAAAGACCTCGATTTTTATACTCTATCATTTTTCGAAAAACAAGTATTAGATTTGAGAGATTAGATATAGCTTTTTTGATAATTTTTCAAAGTGATGGGTTAATTCGTTGTTTTCATCGTAAATTCACATATTTCGTTACTTAAAAAGAACGAAAGTCCGCACTTCGTTTTCCTTTTTACGATCCACGAAGTTTTTATTTAGTTGTTTCGCGGTTCGATTGGCTCCAGGCTGGTGGATAGTATAACTAAGTACGTCAGCAAGAATTGCAAACTTTTTCAGTCCAGTCGCTATTTAGTGCACTTTCGAAAATGCCTAAGGATATAAAATCAATGAAGTCTGAAGAAAAAGTGAACAGTAGAAATAAAAAAGGAGATATAGGGAACTTAAAAAAATTAAAACTTATAAAAGTAAGAGAATAAAAAGTATATAACTAAGAATATGAACCTAGAGCAAATATACGATTGCTAGACATAGAATGATCTATTTAAACTATTTAAAGAGAATCGTGGATAACAGTAAATTAGAAATCAATTCTCTAAATCTGAATTATCAAGAAGCAATAATTAACCTTTATTTATTGAATCACTTTTTTATTCGAGATCGCAATGTCTTACTTTTTAAATTTACAAGCAGTTTTATAATCGAGTCTTACATTAATTTATGGAAATTTCAAGACCACAGCGTGAAATTGCATTCGACGATGCGTTTAGTCGAATGTGTAAGCTTTAATTTTTTTCCTGGCCTGAATCCTTGGTAGGATTAAATTTTAATTTTCTTAAATTGATAGCATAAATTTCGAAATTTGTTTAAAAATAATTTTCATATCCAACTAAAATCTGCACTAATATATAAAAGTAGAAAATAAAAGCTAGTTAAATACTGATTTGTTTTATGGCTTAATTATTTGATGGTTTTTTCGGGTTACACTAAGTGTTTAGGTGAAGAGGAAAACGTGGCAAACGAGTGAAAATGGAGATAGAAGAGCATTCGCTCGCGAGATCGAGTAATTGCGTTTTGCAACGGTGAACTCACAAATTTAAAACATGCGCATATTTGCAAGAGCACGATTTTCAGTTTGATAAATTTACCGAATGCGGCTTCAGATCTTAATTAAGCCCGAGTTGTTTCAATTTTTCAGAACGAAAGCCTGAGGCCTTTTTTACATTCAAAATAATAAGCGGATTTATATACTATAATGGTGCAAAAATAATTGCAGTTTGTTTTATTGTTTTATTGTAGAAGTCAGTACTTATGCTGAATGAAATAGCTAATAAGGTTTAGGTATAATTACTAACCATTTCCTCTAGGAAAAATACTAACTTCCACAGAAAAACAAATCGCAATTATTTTCGCACTAACCTAATAATATCCGCGAACTGCAGTAATTTAAATAAATTATTTACAGATAATAATATAAGAGCATTAACAGTTTAGATTTTTTGTACCGAATAGGCTATAAAAGTGCTAAATGCGATTCGGATTTTCCACGATCTTAACAAGCTTATCGGAATCTGTAAATCGTAGCTTAAATCGCCAACTGAGCCCTAGCAGTCTCTTTAAAACTGATGGAAATTAAAAAAAAAAAGTAGACAAATTCAATTAAGGGATTATCTTCTTACTAAAAATACGATTTTATACATTTTACTAAATAAATCATTTTTTTAAAACAGTAGTTAGTAAAACACGATTGAAAGTTAATTGCTATTAAAATTTTTTTATTAAAATTGCCTTTGAAAGAACAAAAGTATTAATTATTGTGGGTACCGTCTGACTAAAAATTCTAAATTAATTACAGGCACAAAACAAATTAATATTTCTTCTAAATTCGTATAAAATTAAACCGTGTTATTTATTTCATATAGAAATGAAAATTTAAATCATAGAAGTGATTGATCGCGGGTTGCATTATCGAAATTCTATTTGAAGAATTTTATGCCAGTATATTCCTCCTCTAGAGTAATTTCGAACATCCCGTAATCGTTTTAACATCGCCTGGATCGATGTTCGCGCCAATATTTCCAAATAAAATGCAGACTTAACACCCAACACTGGTTCGTATTTGTCGATTCGTCTGCTCGTTCATTCAAAAAGTGGACAAATCGCCCTCCTCATCCTCTTCTTTCAATCTATACACTTCTATTTTCAAATTGAAACTGACTCATGTCGATCATATGCGTGCCGAAAAAGGATTACGTGCGCTCAAACAGCGAATCTGTATTAATTAAGCCGATTACTTTAGATTGGTGTGAAAAACCTGCATTAAGCAGAATTGGAGATGAAATTATTTTATTTATTGTTTTAAACAAAAGCAGGATGCAATAATATCTACATTTATTCTCTAGTTAATCGATTCCGGTCCGATGGATTAAGAGGTCAACTTCTTGATTAAAAATTCAATTTTTTTTATGTCAGGACAGAGATGTCACAGATATAAGTACATCATTAGAGCAGTTTACATATTTCCTAAGACGTTCTAGTTCAGCTGAAATTCGTGCTAACTTAAGAGATTAATTAAATAGAGTAGATGCAGTGTAAAGTATATATAATCGCTAGTCATTAGTGTTTTAATAATTATATATACATGGACATGATGGAAGAACAAAACCGTTTTGAAGTATGCCCACTGTCGTGTCAAGGGTTAAACTTATGAGGCCCTTCAGCACATCATTACTGCGTATAGTTATCTTAAAGCAATGTAATATAAAGCAGACTTTGAGGACAAGTAGTGTAGAAATTTTCAACGTTTCAGAAACTCGTAACCACTCATTCACTCTTATTAGATGCGAAATGATGAGAGCAGGTGAGAAATTGGATTGAAATTGAACGAGGTCATATGATCACTTCAAATTCTGCATCAATGCACTGATGCGTTATAAAATACCACTTCTCATAATATATCGGAAGTATTAAAATATATGCAGTATTAATTAAATTTTAGCAGTCGTATTCAGTAAATTATACATGTACCAGCATTCTAGTTTCGCTTATTTTTTAGGGCACAATAATCAGCGTGTCTATCGGACCGGGAAACCGAGAAAAGCCCGGGAATTTTATTTGACCGGGAAAAACTGCGGAATTACATTTAAAACCGGGAATTTTTTGCATTTTATGAAAAAATCGACTTTTTTCTACTTTATCTTCTTTTTATTTAATTTCTATTCCATTCTATATTTATTAATGACTTTTAATTAAATATTATATAATAATTGTTTAAACAAATTATTTAAAAATGCGAAATAGGGAAAAACTAATAGTGCCATTAAAATTATAAAAAATTATATAAACTTTATGCTTTTCGCAGGAATTTTTCTACTCAATTGGTGGGGTAGTATAAGTAAACAATTTATTATTTATTTATGTCACCACCAATTTGATCGGTTTAAACAATTTCAGAATTAAAATTTTTTCATCAAAACGTGCAGTGGAATTTTTATAAAGTTTTTAAGCCAATAAAACATGTTTTGAAAAAATTGGCACATACACGGCTGTGCCGCAAAAACCCTTGAATTGTGCGATTGAAGCTTGATGGCATTGACGAGTCAACTACAATTCTCAAATCGATGACTTGTAGATCCCGATATAACTTTTTGTAGCGTTGCTTGATAGTCGTATATTTTGAACATCTCCGTTGAAATATCTGTTGAAACGGATTCCTGAGTGTACCTCTACTCGTATAAAATAGACGTTGTCGGAAATATGCGGAATATGCGAGAGTAGGAATGATATGGGGCATTAGCCGTAGGCTCTGCACTGAGAATGGCAGGCAATGTCTACCTGACCTCAGAATAATATTTCCTTTCCCCTTCGGATTTATGTCTTGCTCTTATTGCTTGCTATGCGTACAAATTGTACAATTCTGGTACAATATACAATTAAATTGTACAATGTACAATTGTTCATCTGTTCATGTGTATAATGTATTTTATCAACACGGAACTGATATTTTTGTGCTCCTAAAAAACCACCTGCACCCTCGTCAGTGTACTTATATTTATGTGTGCGTATACATATGCACAAACATTTCTTCGTTTGTAGATTCGAATTTTCGATGATCGGACCAATATTTGCGTTGGTTGGTCCGGTTGGTCTACCTCCGTTTTTGTAGATCGATGCACCAGCTGTACGACTATTGTATGCTAAAACTAAATGGAAACTTTATAAGAAGGGCGGGGCTTTTCATAGCATTTTTTCACTGGATATCAACCGGCAGAAATATTGAAAATTTGTCTGTGAAAATGAAAAAATGTGGGACTGACGATGCTGATGCAAATATTGGGATGAATGTAGTAGAGATTCGCGTGTGATTCAAAGTAGATACGGCTGTTTTGGTCAGTCAACCGATTATGAGCGATGCGTTCGGCATTCGGAATCAGTTACTGTGTTCTCGTGATCACTTACAGAGGTGAACTGATTGCGGAAATTCTGTACAATTGATATAGGTATTGATTTAAACCATAGAATTGAAATTTATACTGTCAATCATGCATTTCGAAATTCGTTTTAATGCTTTCAAATTTAGAGTAACAATATCAGTACTGACTTTTTAATTAAAAAGGATGATGCCATTTATACATTTATTGAGGTATATTTATTTATTTATTTATCTGATCAAAAATATTTATATTTATGAAAACAAATTAATTTGAACACGTTTCTTTTGTTATTATAAAAATTGAAGATAAATTATACCTTAGTATATTTCCTTTAATCTTATAATTTTCAACTGAATATCTGTATAAATGTAAAAATAGCATTGCAGGTAAAAAATTGCCGGTAATGTAGGACTCGGGAAACTGATGCATGGCCTTAAAAGGATTACAGTCCAAACTGTTAATGAAAATGCTAGGTCCTCGAAATCATGTTCATGCAATGAATCAAATGCATCACTTTCAATCAACCGGCTGACCAAAACCACTCATATCTACTGCGAGAACGGTGAAAATCTCACGGATCGCTCTTCATATATCATTCAGTGTTTCTGTTTTATAAATATATTAACGTCATTTTAGAAGTGGCTTTTCAACCATGACTTTACTTCCGCAAACACAGTTTTCATTTTTTTCAATTATTCACTGCGGAAAATTAAAATTACTTGTCAGTTAAAATAGGATGTCTACTAGAAAAAAAACCAGGAAATAAATAAATTTAAATAAATCCGGGTTAAAGAGAAAATAATATGCCTGTATAGAACAGTATTTCATATTTTAAAATTACTAAAAATATTTTGGAATACGAGTTTCTCGATATTTTTTTCTACTAAAGAAAGATAAAATTCACAACCGGGAAAAACTGAGGAAAAAACCAGAAAGTAGCTGGGAGTTTAATGGGCGAAAATTTTTGGATATCCTGGTAAATGTTTCCTCTTCAAATTAAATACATTTCTGATCAAGTCTTTTAATAATATATTCTTTTGAATACTTGGCGTTATTTCTTTTTCATGTAAGAACTTGTTAACGTGTGCCTGGGGGATATTTTCGGGGCAAATTTAGAACTTAGGTTGCTTCAAATGAACTAGGAACATCACGAAAGTCGGTATATATGAGAGAGAAGCTGAGCTGGGTGTCGGTAACCGAATTATCCTTATGTCTATCTGACTTATCTTGACGGATTGGGTTAGTCGAAAGACTGGATGGAGAACCAATTGAGTGAAGATAGCACACAAAAAAGTGGCTAAAAGAAGAAGAGCCTTCTAGTCTTTCACTACTTCTTTCAAAGTTAATTTGACGTTCAAGTATATGAATAGAAACGCTACTATATTTATTTATTGTGAAATTATCAACATGTCCTTAATATGGCAAAATACTGAAATTAAAATTGATTTTTGAGTATTTCCATTTGTATACACATAAATGCATTGGATTAAACCTGGGTGCGTAGCGATGGCCAGGATGTTATCGGAGAATGAAAGGATTGTGCAGAATTTCAGTGTTACTAGAAAGCTCTCTTGGTAGTGGTAGTATACAAACCACAATTCACTAATTGTTTTTCATTTCGCGACTATCGATGGTTTGAGTACAGTCGCAGCTACCAATTTATTTTCGCTCCCATGAATATTGTATCTACTATCGACATCATTCGCCGAGCGAAGCATTTCACGCGACAAACATAATGAGTACTTAATAAATTGTCCGTGAAAGCCGCAGTAAATAAATCCTCCATTAGTTCTCGCTAGATATTTTGAAATTTCTATCTTAAATGGTAAATGTACGGATGCTTTCAGAATTTCCGTTTATTTAGGCATTTAGTATTTAACTAGAGTAATAAGCTCACAGAATCATGGGAATTAACAAATCGCATTTAATTATAAATATTACAGTAGAACTCAGAATGAATTGCCTATATACTCTGAATGTTGGATTATTATTTTAGTAGTCAATATAGATATACATTTTCCAAGAGTTTGATAACGATTACAATTTTTTAAATTGGAATATCTGCTGTACATTGACAGCACTTTGAAATTCTAAATGAATTTATTTCTATCTTTTTATACTGATTCTCTGACATGAAGTAGTTTGATGTCGAATGTAATTATAAATTGGAATTGATTTCATATGATGGTGAATGCGTATTATTTGAAAGCTGATATCGAAAATCATTGCAATATACTTGTTTTGTAATAAATTAATTACGGTACGCTGTGATAGCCTAGTTGATAAGATGAATTTGTAACATTTGATAATTTAATTTAGAGCACATGGTTTGCTCGATTGACAGAATCGGACCGGTATTAAATTTCCGTATAATAAGATAACACTTGATGCTCGCATTTATAAAAATAATATTTAGAATGTCAATAATTTCATGCAGTTTGTATCACTCGTTGTCATTACGTATCGAATTAGGTTACAAGTATAGAATTTCACTGTACATTTAATTGAAATAATTTGAAGATTAATGCTCTATGCTCTAATAATTACAAAATAAATGATGTTTAGGAATTTCAAAGAATTTGAAGAGACAACAAGATATATTTTATGCGATTTAAAAAAGTTCCCAGAAATTTGAAGTATCACTTAAAGGGTATTTAAATCTTTTGAATTCGTTCGAAATGTCTTGTGAAATCGTTTTTCAAATCCTTTAAAATCTCTCTAAATATCTTGAAATATAAGAAAATGAAAAAAATTTAAAAAGTTCGAAAACAGTTTCAAAAAATCTTGAGAAATCCGCGGTACAAATTTATAACGCCCTGCTTTTTACAAAAGGAGTACGAAAATGAAAAATTAATCGCATGTGGATCATAGTTGCTAGTCAATTTAAAAAACAAATTGTATTCATCATCGATTTCTCTACAATGAGTTCTCCCTGTTCTAATCGAGGTCGCATATTTGTCTCGAGTATTCACCCACGGGCACATCTTTCGCGAGTATTGAAGTCAAAGTGACATGCGACAAATTTGTCTATTTTTCACTGGTGATTCGAAGGAAAGTTGCCAACGTTCGCTGCACGTCGATTACATTCGTCTGGTCTGTTTGTCGATGTACGCCGTATATCTATAGACGTATGTTGACGCCACCTAAATTGAATGGGCGATGGCAGTAGCGAACAGCAGGAATGCGATATAGATTATACTTCGGTCCTGAATTGCGAATCGCCTTTATTGCAAATTACACTTAATATCCGCGCCATAGATTAGAAAGCGCATTTCTGTGTATTCGCGTCGGTTATTCTGAACGCCCAGTATTTTGGCCGGTTAAATTATCCTTCGTCAGTTAGCCACATCCGAATATGGCCGAGCAACAATGGCTAATTTATAACATAATGGGCTTCTCTGCGGATGTTTGCCGAGCCATTTATTCGCATTAACCGTTATATCCGTTTCCATCTTGCGCCTTTACTACAATAACTATCAACTGATGGTGCCTATTATTATGCCCTATGGGTTTTTTCAACCCTTTCAAAAGGTTCTTCGAATTTTTATGCATAGCAAGCTATTAGCTGATTCTCTTGAAGGATAATGTAGCTCTTTTACCATTGTTTGAAAATATTTGTTTCTGGAGAACAGTCTGGGTGTCAAGAATGTTACAGTTTAAAACATGGATAAAAATGAATATTAAACCGTAATATCTTGATATTATATTATCTAAATATCTAAATAGACGTCCCACAGTTTAGTAACGAGACATTATTTTTTAACACCCAATTATCTCCGTGAAGAGATAGATTGAAATTCGTTCAATTCGCGCTGGCGATTAAACGAATTTGTCATGAAATGCGCTCTTTTTTACTCGTTTGGCTATTCTAGATTAATCGACTTTGAAGCATCCTCTTAAAATCACGCCGCTTTTCCTCTCCATTCCTCTTCCCTTTCTTTTTCCTTCTCTCTTCTCTCTGTGAATCACTCATCGGCTTTTACAGAGAGAAAAAAAAAAGAGATTTTCCAAATCCTTCGACGCTTTATGCAACGTATCGCCTCGACATGTTTTGCAGTAGATATAGTGAAAACTCAACTGAGTTTAAAACCGTTCACTCGTTGGAATCTTGTTAGTGTGATCGAACTTGAGATAGATTTAATGCATTCAATTTCGTGTTTATTATTCGCTTTTCGTTTTTATTATTTAACTGCGGGTGTAGCCGTCTGTTTTACAAATAATCAGAAGTAATTACAACTTTGGATATTGTAAAGGTATTTTGATTTCAAAATTGATTTTGATTTTTATAATACGTTTTGGTATAAACGAATTAATTAGTATTGATATGAAAATTTAAGTAAAGAAGTCAGGGAATGCTAGCCTATCGAATGGAGCAAGATCGAATATCACATATGCATTATGAATTAGGATTCACATTACAATATTCTGCACATACATATGAGTGCATTAAGGGAACATGTGGCAATATAGATTCTCTTTTAGCATACTTTAATATCCGACAAGGTATGATTTACTTTGCAAACATGTCTTCGTACCAAAGGATTCTCAGTTCAATAATTCGATTCTCATAAAATTTATATAATAATCAGATAAAATCTATTTATATTATTCAACTCGATAAATAGTTTATTCCAGCTTTTAGTTTTTATATTAATATTATTTGCGAGTTTATTTTCTGAAGGGAAATATTTATTGGACGTGTTTAGGACCAGATTTCTTTGATTCAAGTAATATTTTTTTTCGATTAAGGGCTAAATGAAAAATGTCATAAAATAAAAAATATAAAAAAGTCAGTGACAGATTCTTTCGATATAGGGAATTGGGGATGGCTCCAGTCTTTCAGTCACTCTTAATAATTTTAAAGTTTTACTGCCTTTTTAGGTCAGATATTTCGTCTGAAGTAAAGGCCGAGGTAAAGGCTTCGACTTTTCATTATGAGAGTAATAAAATAGAGTACATAAGGTTCAATTTGTACTCCCTTTTTATGTTTTTTAGTGAAAAATAATTCTGAGGATAAAATATTATTGACTCTATTTTTTATAATGAAAGAGCTTTTAAGACTTTTTGAAAGATAATTATTTAAGTTAGAATTATTCTTATATAATCACTTGTAATATAAATTAAAAGTGATTTCAAAATTTTCGGAGGATCATAGATATTAAAGAACGTGGTTCAAGGTTATATTTTGTAACGCACGTCAGGTCGGGAGAGAAGGTAGGAAGGATAGATTGTACAAGCTGTTCTAATGAGTTAAGTTCGCTCATCGTACTTTACTTTTAATATCTCTTCCTCCTCGGTAACCCTTGATGAGAGAACTAAAATCTGACGTCGCTTCCTCATGTATTTTATTAGATCGCCACACCATGCTGCACCCCTTTTCTTTCTCAAGAACGAAAAGCTTTCAACATTCCGCTAATCTCCTTCAACTGATAGCCAAATGAAAAAACTTTTGCATTTTGAATAAAACATGCGTGGTCGTGATGAAGATCTCTTTTATTATTATTTTTCTTTTGCGTTCTATTAAAAGGAAACAGACTGTGAACGTCTGTAATTTGAAGACTGTACAATTGCATTTCGTTGAATTTGATATTTTTTTATTTTATTGAGAAACAGAGTGAAGTGAAATAAGAACAAATGAAAAAGAGAACAACAGTAGATCAGATTCACGCTGGAAATTTTACCCAAGCTGGAGCCATGTGTCGCAAAAATATCGTTTTAGCTTAAAGTACACTTTTATTTTTTGATAAATTGCTCCCGTTAATCGGCTCTGACCACGGTTGCCTGCAGCCCGAGGCTAAAACCACCACATTGTCCGCATACGGTTACCCCTTCAGTATCCGAATCTAAATTTCCATCAGTTCACTTTTTTCAAATAAAAATCCAAGCTTAAACGCCAGACTTTAAAATCCATGTGTAGATTGTGTTTTAACGTCGACTATTTTGCCTCTATTTTCCAATCGAATATGTGTGTTCAACTCGCAGAAACTTACAATCAATAAAATCAATTAAAATTTTTAAATCATGCTCTACTGCATGTTTGAAATTCGAGTCAGACATTATTTTTCACGATCAATCCAATGGAATATTTTAATGTTGGTAATGTATTTTTGTTTGGAATTTGTTTCGTTGCCATTATTTATTTTCCATATTTTGTTTGGAGATTAATTTTCGCGTTACCTCAGCGAATGTGAATATGATTCTCCGTAAACATGTATAATGTGTTTATGGACGTTGTTATTGTTCTCATTCGAAAGTCATTATAGTATTGAATTCATGCTCTGCTTCTGTTTAAATGTTTCGTGAAAAGCTCATTTTTGAGCTCCATGGTATCCATTATAACAATGATAATAAAAAATTGGAGTAAAAGGGAGAAAATTTTATTCTTCAAGTTAAAATGTTGACAAGACAAGAATACGCTTAATGTTATACTTAATCAATATTATACTTAGTTTGGAGAGCTACAATTTTTTATTAAAAAAAAATCTGAAACGTAGATTATTTTCCAATGGGGGTCAAGTCATTTATGATATTCGCTTTTAAGGACTTGAAGTCACATTGGCCACTCGAAAGCTGTGTGACGAACGATGGAACATTCTCGTTATGTTCAATTTCCAATGTAAGTGTTGCACTCAGCGCACGCTTGCTTCTAGGAATCGAGAATAGGCGACCCTTCGTCCAAACTTCGAGCCCACTCGAAAGTTTGGCCACAAATTGGATTCGCCTTGGTTAAAATATAATTGGCATTCGTCTCCGATAACGAACAAGTCATGGTTTTCTTTATACCACTTCCTGTATCCGACCAGTTACAAGTTTTTGTCCTTCGTTTCTAGATCCATTCCGATTACAATATTCATCAAAGAAAATGAAGTTTTACGATTCAGTGATCTTTCAACTATCTGAAATTTCACATTGTTCATTATAATGCATATACGGTTATAAATATTCAAAATTTATTCCACTTTGGGTACAAAAAGTTACAAAAAAAAAGGGAATTTAAAATTCAATTTTACAAAGTGAACATTATTTACATTTAAAGTGAGTAAATATATGTATACAGTTATCAGACTTCAGTCATTCCCCTCTTTTCTTTTTGTATTAATTTTTTTCAAAAGAATTTATTATCCCCCTATTTTCGTGAAAAAATAACTCTATTTCCTCTGTTTTGAGATTATTTTATCTTGTGAAGTCTGAGTTATGCAAAACTCTTTTATACGAATATTGGAAAACTAGAAATCGCAGAACGAAAAGAAAATTAATTACTTTTCTTGAATCTGGAATATTATTAAGTACGAAACTCGTCTTTAGTCTGATACACATACACATTTTTGCTGTGACTATGAGAGTTTTAAAAAGTTTCAAAGGAGAAAGTCGAATGTAGTTGGAAGCATGTCGCTGTCAGGAGGCATCTCGATTGGGATTGGCCCTGCAATGGACTGTTTCATATTTAAAACATATTTTCATCAGCGGCAAAAATATTGTCATTTTTGCTAAATCTCTTCCGGTGATATTTGGGACAAGAACTTTCCGTTCTTCTGAAGAAGGCATCATTTCCGGTGGCTTCTTCGATGAAGAAACCTGCCAGTCACAACCAGCAAGGTTTGCTTGGCTTAAGGCTTCCAGTCGTAGTCTATATGGTTCATTTTATGCCTTCCTATACTTTTATAATATTTCTTTGTTGCAAGAGCCAAAACCAGAAACTATAAACCCTATAGGTGCTGCTTTTCGTGTTTTTCTCATAATACCTTTCTCCGATAATGCTTTCTTCATATAATTCTCCTTTTATTTTCATTCTGTAGACTTACATGGAATGAATCTCAAAAATTATTATATTTAAAAAGTGATAAGAGAAGAAACTTTTTATTTATAAGAATTTGATTCAACTCTTTAATTTATGAAGAAAAAATGTTTCCTCTTCTAAATTAGACTTTAAAGGGAAACTCTTGGTGGCCTAAATAAAAGGATTAACTTGATGTCTGACTCTGAAAGACTTGTTCCACTGCTTGTACATATTTCAGTAATGTTTGACTATAACCAGGTTTTTTTCCTTTAAAAAATGAAACAAATGTTTTTACTCATTTTCATGAAAAGATAGGAAATTTATATTTACAAGAAAAAAGCTAGAAAGCTATTTTATAAAAAGAATAAAGATCGACATAATGATCATGATTATTCAATTTTCTAATTGTAACCTTGGTAACTTTAATCCGAGTAAATACTATGGTAAATAAACTAAAATTAATTTCCTTTTATCTGGTGAATATTAAAGTTTAATGGAAGATCCCTTGTTATCAAAATTGGGCCATCCATTCAAATTGTCTATCTCTGCATGGATATTTCTACTGCAGGTTCCATTGTTAGTTGTGTGTGATTAATTCTCATCAGATCCATTAAAAAATATTAATATAAATAAAAGTGGATATAGTTACTTAATTAAATTAAAATTTCTGGACATAGGATTCTCTTGCATCAATTTTAACGTCGGGGAAATGAAATTTCCATTCAGTCTAGGCGAGTTTTGTATAAAGGTCAGGAATTTGAACCTAATGCAATTGATATCTTACTATATATTGAGGTTTGATTATAATACTGCATTATATCTTAAAGACTGGCGCACAATCACTCGAATAGCCACCGGTGATTTTGTGCAAACATTTGTCGATGGCCGACGGGCCAATATGCTTTCCTAAAGGCAGTAGAGCAGTGGCAGCAGCTCTTCTCGACAGACTTGGACCGAGAAATCCGCAGGCAGAATACTAACTCCCCTAATACAATCAATTATTTCCCGCGGAACATTCTCTCCTTCTGTTTTACTTCCAGGTCGGGCTCTCTACAGCTACCATCGCCCCTTTATGTCTACGTATTGGTACCCTCAACTACCTACCTTAGAATCTTATATGTATACATTTCCACACCGACAGTGCCGTCGTTACGCACGACTTAATATTCAGGGTGCTTTTTCGAAATGACCCGAAAAAAGTGCAGAGGTCGCTTATTTTCGGAATTGTGAATATGTCAACAATGTTTGGAATCATTTATGTGGATGAAGGATTTTTTCACAAATCTTGGTCGGAAAAAAGATCAGAGGGTTTAAAACCCCCGTTTCCACACTCTTTTTCCAAACCATTTTTCCAGACTCCTGTTGCAACAATCTGTTAAAGATCCTCTTTACCCACATCCTTTTTACAAACTATTTTTCTAAATCCTTTTTCCAAACCCTTTTTTCAAACTCCTTTTATCAACTACTTTTCTCTCCTTATTTTTCCGAGTCATTTTTCCAGACCTCTTTTACTTTTCCAACACCCTATTCTCCACGACCTTTTATGTCTCCTTTTTTTCAACCCCTGTTTTAAAAACTTTTTTCTAACCCTCCTAGTTCTCTCCAATTTTCATCCCTCCTTCAAATTCCCTTTTCCATTTTCACAGAATGGGAAAAAAAAATTTATTTTTAAATTTCATTTGATGATACACGAAGAAAACTGCTATGATTGCCACAACCATATAGAGTTTTCTCGAGTTTTTTTCTAATAATATTATTATTTGAAGAAAGGACTGATTCATCCTAATCAGTAGAGTGACATTTAAGTACAACGAATTAATCAAAAATTAACAAAATTTGTGCTTTAAAATTTTTTATCCATCCAACCTAAAATACTACGCAAATGGAAAATTTCAGTGAATTTTATGAGGGACTCTATTACAGATATTAAATTCGGAACGAATTTCTCACTTCTCTCGAATATGGAGTCTTTTAGGGCTTTTAGTTTAGAGTACCTGCATTATTTTAATACTGATTTTATTTTCATTTTTATTGTAATTTACAATTAGTGCTTCCTCGATAATTGGTTCCTTTACCCCATTTCTCATTCTTCAATAGGAAAAATGATTTCATTGTTCGAAAATGTAGGCAAATGAGAATTAGTTTTGTCTTAATAAGTCTTAAGACGTTCCTGATTCTACCACACTGTCGGACTAAGTTGGTACGTTGGTTGTCTTTCTTTCCCGAGAGTTTGATATTAGTTGGAGATTTGTTCAGCGGTGCTGCCTTGTAGAAAGAGCGCGACCAAAGGATGGCAGCTGCCGAACGAAAGGGTTGGAGGTTGCGGGGGCTGAGGGGTCTTCTTAGAGGGTACTCTCATTGTCTCTACGTAATTGTTGGACAAAAGCAAACTTGTCTCATTGAATGCTTTCACCCAAGCTCTCCAGATCTTTTAGTCTTGCCGAGTAGAATCGGTATTTACATTCTGCGGCCCTAGGAGAGGCATCTTGATTACCTAACCAGGGATCGTCGTTTTGCTTGTTCTCACTTTTCGTTTTGTTATTTCCACGTTTCCGCGAACCAAGATATTCATATCTTGATAAAATCCTTTAACACTCCAACATTTTTCTTAAGCACTCGTTCGCTAATTGCCATTCTTTGCAAATTAATACTCCCATCCGTGAATAAAATTCATTTACAAAGTGGAAGATCTCTCTATAAAAGTGTTTTACTTTAAACCCTTTGTAGCTTCTCGTTTCTGTTTCAGTATTTATAACAGCTTTGTGCTGCAATCAGAAAAGTTTTTTTTTTTTATTTAAGAAAGAAGCTTTTATGTTCTGATGAAATATTAATTGAAATTAGTGTAAAGTCCTTGTGATTCTTCTCTCTTAAAATAAAAATATGTCGTATATCTTCCGCGAAAAGAATAAATGAGGTTTTTTCTGCAAAGTCTTTGGGATAAGAGAAGTTAAACGGAGTGGCAAAAGTAGTTTGATCCCATTCGAACTATCGAAATAAAGAATTGGAGAAGGGCTTTGTCCCCAATCTTCCCGATTGGGATCTTAATTTATGTTTTGTATCTGCTAGCTCCTTTCTGCTTCTTCATTTTGTCTATTCTCCTACTCTTCTTTTCTTTCAAGAAGCATTTCTTCTTCTTAATGCTCGCTTGACAATTGACTACCATTATAATCGTGGATTCAAGGATTCTTCCCTCGATGAATGTTCTATCGCACGTCAAAATAAAATCGGAAACATGGAATAATGAGGAAAAAAGAAATAGTAGAAAGCTTGGATTAAGATGAACAAAGCGTGCTCTCTTATTGACTTTCGACCTAGGTTTTCAATAACCAATCAAGCGGTTCTACTTATTACTTTGAATACTGAACAGTGTGACGGAAGAGGAATAAGGAAAATCTCCTCAGGGTCGAGTATTTCTCTCATCTCTTTTTTTATCATAAAAGAAATATATTTTTAACTTTACATGCAAGAAGTATTCTGAGACCTGCATAATAAAATTGTAAACCAAATAGAAGTAGAAATATTTTATACGCTTTCCATTATGAGTTGAAGTTATTATTCAGATGTTGAAGTGTAGAAAATTAATGAAAAAGCTCTTATTCTGTATTTATAAAAAAAAAATGATAATCATTGATGAGTTGAAAATTGATGAATTATTAACTAACTAGCCCAAATTAACGCGGTTTTACTAAAACTTTTTATTTTTATAACGTAATGTTTTAATGGTAATTCTCTATTAAAATGAAAATACTAGTAATATTTTAATCCCTCTGAACCTCTTAGAATCCATTGAAATATCTGAAGGACTGGGAAACTAAATTTGCTCTTATAGCAATTACCACATGCCTTTAAATTTTCTTCTAAACTTTTTAAACTGAAATCTCATATTAAAATCTCTTTATAAACATTTAATAATTCCTAGAAACTTTGAGAAATCCTTTAAGCTCGGTTAAAATATTTTAACAATCGATCAAATCTCTTGAAATAAAAAAAAAAAAACTTCTTGAAATCCCATAAAACATCCCATCTTTTAAAATCTTTTGAAACTGCTGTTAAAATTCTAGAAAATACTTGAATTTTTTTTATTGTCTCTCAAAATTATTAATTTCTTAGAATCCCCCAAAGTCATTGAAAATTTCTTGTGATCTTTAGAAATACTTTAAAGTATGATCAAAATAACATTAGGTACTAAAGATTGAATTTGAAATTGTTTTCTGGAGCGATCCTTCAACAAAATATTGCTGGGCTAAAAACTCCTGTTAAATCATCTCTTTCCTCAACGTTATAGGGATGAGAGTGTACCTTTTCTTAGTTGTAAGGATATTAATATATGTACGTGCATACTTTCGTATGCGTACAACAAGAACTGTAACAGCTGTAGCGAAGCCAACATCAGCTTACAACAGCCGTCAGCGTAATTATGTGGGATACATCAAACTCTTTGAGTTTCACCCTTGCCTCTTCCCTTTCCTTCACTCGAACTCTCTTTCCGCTTGTTCTGAATTTCGAAAGTCCTTGTGAATTTTCTGATTTATCGAAGCAAGAATAAAGTGTTACGAGCTTTTCCAGATGGGGGATCGGCTACCCTAGAACATGCCGCGAAATTAATTCTGACAAGTTTAAAAAGTATAGTTCAAATATATTAGAATCAATCTCTAATTCCTGAATTTCTAAAGCTTATTTTAGGAATGTGAAAATAACCATTTTTCTATAAATCCTTAATCATGTGTCCCAGAAGAAGCAGTTTTATCTCGAGGCCTGAAAATTATACAAATACTGTCATCATAACCGACTATACACCCTTAACACTGTCAACTCGCAGTTATCAAAAATAGAATACCTACCGGAAAGAAAGCCGCGATGTAAAAATAATATTTTAATTATAAGCGCTGAAAATTTTAATTAACTTATTCTTGGTTATATTACCACAGATTGAGGCGTGACAGTCTGTATTAAAATACTTGAGAGGCGCTATTTACAGTAAAAGCGCCTCAGGCATGCAGCGTGAAAATTTATACCCTTACAGTCGACAGAATCTGTTCAAAAGCTACGTACGTCAGTTCGTCCATTCTTTTCTGATTTATTGTTTTCCCTTTGGAAAGAGAAACTTTTGCATGTGACTCGCTTGATTCCACTGAATATGGAATTCACCCTTGTCGACATATCGTTACACATCGCGTTACCTGAATACAAGGAATAGGAGTATCGATGGCTCGGAATACATATACACTGAGGCACATTGTACATCCAAGTTGCTTCGAGAATTCGATAAATTCCTGTCGATGAATCCAATGGTCGAACATACAACTAGACGTCCCGTATATATTTCTACTGGGAATTTAAACATTGTTACTATCTTCTCAGTTGATTAAACTTACTTTTTTCAAAAGATTCATTTTTTCATTTTAATTGGTAAAAATGTGCCTTTATGTAAAAAATTAAAAACGTAATTATTTCACTTGAATATTCAATTTCAGGAATATTAAAAAACTGTCGGGAATTTTTCAGTGAGGGACTTGAATTCACAACATTAAAGATTCATTAAAACGAAATATTTATCATGATTTAATCTGCTTAATATTTTTATTTCACTTAGGTTTTCAATTCGAATTTATATCTAATTATTTATGGACATAAGTAGCAGCATCTGCTCGAATTTTGCATCGAAATTCCGAATGCAGATAATTGGAAATATGCAATCGAAAATGTATTGTTTCACATTGTGAAAATACTCGAAACGCCCTTCAGTATCGTGCGTACCGTGACTCATGGATTTTATGGGTAATATAACCAATCTTTCACACCACCTGAATTGGATTAACGCGTAGTATTTTCACGATAAATTACAAATTGCCTCTTTTCGCGATAATATTCCTGTATTAAATTAAATAAGAATTAATTATTGTACTAACTGTTAACCTAATATAATTAATTAAACAAATGATAATCAGTGTTTCAATATCACATTGATTATTTATTTATAGCATAATTCTCTAGTACTTGGCTACCTGAAAGCTTATTTCATTTTCCAGAACATTATTTTACTGCAATTATAAGATCGTCGAGTTTCTAAAATTACGTGACTAATTGAATGTTCGAGATAGAAGGTAAAAAATTCTTGTTCGTGAAAAATTTCACGTACATATTACGTCGTTGTCGGCAGGCAACGTATCTGAAAATTAGGTCTTAATTCGTGAGAGCACGGTCGTCCGAGTCTGCTGCAAAGAGTGATGCCACCACAATTTTTTTGCACTTGTATCCTTTCTTCAAAAAAAAAATTTTATTACATTTTAAAAATGCATGAAGTTGGATTTTTTTTAAAAGTTCGCCTTCCTGTTTTTAAAAGTCTTGCAAAATCTATACATGACTGAAAAGTTTTGAACATTCAAATTAACAAATTTTTATAGTGATTGCAAATTGTAATGTTTATTGTTATTTTTAATTGTAACAATATTTCTAGTTTCAAAACTTCTGGCATATTGATATACAAAATTGAGTTAGTATATACGTCAATATTAGCAAAATTTTGCAAATATTAGTAATATTACAATCAATTACCTAATTCGATTGATATTTAATTCATAAATCCGAAAGGTGTAATAAATTCAAGGAAGACATTAAAATTAATTTTATATAAAGTCTAGAGGAATAAGGTATTATGAAATCGATAGGGGGTATTAATAAAGAGACAAATATAAAAAATCTACTTTGATTCGGCGTAATGAAACACCTGCATTGCTTTCATACTCTCGAGGTGAAATTACAGTCCCGTTGAAATCCATTTGATGAATTCTCATAAAGAAGTTCGATACTAAGGCAATCTTCGCTGGTCGTGCTCCAGCAGAATTCCCGCGCTATTACTTTTCTTTCTTGATGTCGAAATAAATCGAAAAGGAAAGCGTCGTGTTGAACGTTTTTTTCTTGAAGAAATAAAAACTTTACTGAAACTTGCTTTGTGCACTTTAACGTGTCCTGATAATTCAAACGTGAAAAGTCAGTATTGTAAAAGTTCAAGTTTAACGGATTGCATAAATTTTCCTTTACTTTTTTTCAATGTCACAACAGGTTTTTCTCAATAATTTACTAGGAGAGTTTCAATATTTTGATTCTTCCTTATTATTTGATTTTCCTTAATTATTTGATTTTATATATATGTATGTAACTTTTTCTGCTCTATAGTAGAATCAAAGGAAGAATTATAGGGAAGAGTGTGGGCGATGAATTAAAGGAAAGATAAAAAATAGAAAGGAGAGGCTGTAAAAGTAGAACGGCAACCTGGAGGGTCTCTAAATTGGTTGAGAATCAATTAAATGCGGTGGCGTAATCAGTGTATTGGCTCTACATTGGGAGAAATAAGTCTGCGTGTACAGACAGAAGATTCACGCCCCAATCAGCGAGAATACGACTATTTACGAGCGAAGTCGTGACTCCTCTCATTTCTCAAGGACCCTCCTAGCAATCCACGAGCTGGGGTACTTCTAGGTCTTTATGTCTTTCTGTGCAATGTGGAACTCAAGTTCTGTAACTTCAAACATTTTAAACAATCTTTTACGTCAACTCTTTCCTGCAATATTTACACTTTAGTCATTTTTTTACAGTCCACACCCCAAAATACTTGATTCTTATTCTAATTTTTAGTTATTCGCATTTCTGTTTGGTTTAATACCTGTGAGAATTTATGTTTATGTAACTTTTATTATTTACTACAACCCAGATTCTTTCTCTTTGTTTCAGGTGAGTTCATAGCTGCTAAACCATCACGTTCAATGATTCAGTGAGTACAACAAAATTTTATCGGGCAATATAGTTTAGGCAATGATTTAATGATTTAAATGTCCCCCTGGCTTGAAAAATCGCATATTAAAAACTGCAATGGACAGTTCTACATATCCATTGCTGCAGTAAAATTCAACGCCTTCTCTAACATAAAAGAACACTCTCATACTCTTTCGATAAAAGTTACTAAGGTAACGACAACTGGTACATTTACCCCCAACCTTTCTTCCCTTTGTTCGGTGGAAATGACGGAAATGAAGAAAGGATTGGCGATTTAGCCTTGTTGACTCCATCCTCGAAACGTATTTACCCCGAATGTCATTGTGCAAGTGGGGAGTAAAGGAAAAGTAAAATAAAGCTCCGTTTGATTGTCGTACTGGCGGTTTGTTATCGTAGCAATATCTTGATAGCGCCTGAAGGCAGAAGTACGCCAAGAGTTGAGCAAAATGAGGTGGCATGACTCTGTGATTGTAGGGAGTCGGTTAGATTTTGACCAGTGCTGACGCGAGAGGTGCTGGTGGTGGTTTCAGAGTATGTCAGGCGGAAGTCGAAGGAAGGGTGGGTTAAAATTGAAGGAATATATGCCATAATTGGAAGATTCCATCCC
>CAJFCP010000075.1:1087249-1120880 GCA_904066005.1 Synergus itoensis | reverse complement strand
TCCGCAATTTTATGAGACTTATTCATTCTAGAAATTTTATTCGTTAACTCAGTTACTCACAGACTGAAACACTGATTCGGGATTTAAAGAATGAATGCCGTAATGGACGACTTCATTAGAACATATAAGTTTTTATATAAGGAATGCTAATATGAGAAAAATAGAATAAAAATTCTTTTCGAGCCTTTAGAGCAGTTCATGGATATTTCAGAAACTATAAATTGTAGGCGAATAGATAATTATAGTATGTGTGTGCAAGTAGAGTTAGGTAGTAATCACTTTCGCACATTATTATCCAAATGACTAAAATCCGCCTAATGCTTATAGCGTAATGAGAAACAGTGCCTCCATCGATTAGCTTTAGTTCTAATCGACCGGAGGCAGATACGCAGAACCGCAATTCATCGTCGCACCGGTGTATTAATGAAAACGGGTGTAGATTCGGAGAGGAGAAACGGAATTATATAGCCAGCGTAAGGGCGCGTGGGTTGTGATATTACCATAAGATTTTCGAAGGCTTATGGGAGCCAAAGGGACAACCTGCTGGGATTTAACGCTCATGTCGCGATAAAACCAGGAGGCATACCCTGTTCCATATCGTTAATACAACTCAACCCTCCCATATTTACACGGAATGACGAATCTTTACTTTTCTAAATAGAACCGCGACCCACATTCAAAACAATATAAGTCACTGATCATCTTTCAGGCATATTTTTTATTTTACATCATCGTAATGCTAATATAAAATTGATTACAATAATTTTTAAAAGAAAATTGATGGTTTATTTGTATTACGTGTTGAAAATAAGTGTGAATCAATAACAATGGAATACGCATGAAGGACATATGTTTAAATGATACGTAAAGTCCATAACTAATGAAATATTTCGTTTCATCGCGCTAATTGTTTTTTTAATGGGGACATTTTCGCGGATAAGAGATAATCATATTGTAATTTAGAGAAAATTGTTCCTTTTTACGAAATAAAACATGTTGAATTTTGAAAATTTGCAAAGTATATAAAAAGTATAATCGACTCGTACTGAAAAATTCCGTTATTCAAAATTATTTAAGAATATGTTTTATTACTCTTAACAAAATACATTAAATAGTTTCTCAATTCCCAACGCAAATTATCTAGCTATCGTTTCAATGTTCTGTAAATTATAAAAATACATCCTTTAAGAATTAATTAAGTTTCCTGAATTTGTACCAAGATTACCAGATAAGTCGTCATTATCCCGAAGATCTGAAATGAATATGAATTTTTTTTGTGAGTATTCTTTATACCTCTTTTTTTTAAAGTAAAATATAAAGTATACTAACTGTTAAAATAGAACCGTGATTTAAATCGAAAAATCCGTGAGCCGTAAATCTTAATTGATTAAGCTTCAATTGTAGCGTGAATTCGTTAACCTGAAATTTAATAACTTAAAGAATAATTATTACAAATAATATAAAATCAATTGTCTAGCTCCACATATATTGTGAGTATTAAAAAATTGATAATCTTCTCCATTTTTTAACAGAATTACATCGACTTTGTTATATATTTTAAGCAGTCGTTTTTGAAATACCTCTGCGCGAAATTCTGGGTGTGTTGTTGCATCATTTAACTGGCATACGATGTTTTTAGTGCGTGAAGCCTAAATATTACGGTTAGACAAAAATATAATTTTATTTATTATCATTATCCAAAATTATCCACACAGAAAAAACTAGACTTATTTTAAGTCGCATATATGTATATACAAAATTAGAGTTACCTCTTCGCTTGTCATGTGGGGGACATAATTGACAACCATAACTTTCATTGAATAGAAGAAAAAGGTAAAACAGCTTATATAAATGAAATAATTGTCAGCCCCAATTTGTGAAGGTAGAAAGCTAATGTAGAAAACGTCAACTGAAGTTATAATCATTATAGAGACAGAAACGCACAGTGATATAAGCAGTTGCAAACCGAAAGCTTCATTGACACTTCGGCAGATTTTCACCAAGTCCAAATGAATTTCTCTATAAAATAGGCATTAAAAATAAGCAGTGCAATTGATATTGGAAATCTATTGTAGGTTTTTAATTTTTGTTCTCACTTCGCAGATCTTAGCCTTTCCACGTCATCGCTTGTCTTTTGTCCTAGTCTAAAATTAGTTAAATTGACTAGACCACTTCTATAGTAAAAGACCTTCTCATATTGCGTGGAAAGTGAGTCACATCCTGTTAATTTCTGAAGTGAATTGTTCAATTGCTGAAACTTTTCTCTTAAGTAGCTGCAACAAAATATAAAAGTATTTTATTTGCCTTTGAGACCTATATTATTTTAAATATGCATAATATACCTTATTAATGCTAGGAAGCGAAGTTCCATGATGAGTGGAACACTAGTTACAAAATAATTCGCTACCATGTTCGAAATCCTTAGAAATTCAGAATACTTCACTGGTGAAGTAAGAAACGTAAAAATCTCAACAAGTATCACCATTGTTACTAGAATTGCTATAAGACATAAGTGTCCAATAAACCGTCTGGTGTATTTTGTTTGAATTCCTAGACTTCCTAATCGTTCATCAATATTATTGATTCCTTGAAAGCATAGCTTTAATTTCTAGAAAAATTTTAATCATAAAAAATTTGTTTAATCAGTGTTGTTTTAAACAATTAGTGAGAAATCAGTCAAATTTCACTGATTCTCAGTCAGATTTTACTGACTCTCAGTAACTCTATTCTTACGATTGAACTTACTTTTTGATACATCCTTTCGTTGATAATTCCATTGAGGTAGTATATTAGGTTTCCATAAACAAGTGCTTCTTGGTATAACAAAACATTCTTATACTCTTTAGTGACTGCAAGATTAGTGATCGAATTTTTGAAAACGATAGACATTATTGCATAACATAAGAAAGAAAATGTTGTGTGTAAGAGACTAAATAATTCTCTAGGATGACCCGAAGGATACTCGATAACACCAATTCCCGCTATCCAACTGCTTATTCTTATGGGAGCAATTGCCTCACTGAAGTCTTTTGGTACAAACATTTCGGTTCAAATAAAAAAAAAGCAATTGAAATCAATAGATTCTTCCAGCTACATTGATATCAATAATGAAAAATGGGTTAAAATTTAGCAACACTTAACATATAAATGGAAAAAGTTAATAAGACAGACAGAATTTATACTCTTTAAAGAAAACTTTACATTTTATACTCATTTGAAGCACGAGCAAGTGTTCACACTGTTAAAAAACTAATTCGATGTGTGAAATATAAACTTAAAGTATAATACATGTATATCATTCGCATAAATGATATATTACACATGCGTGATTAGTCGAAATAGATTATGCATGAACTGTAATATCAGTCGTACTTTTTTCTATTGCTTTATTAATGCAATGTAATGGGTTTCATATGTTTATAAATATTTAAAATATCTAAAGAGCATTTGATAAAAATCATGTGTAGAGAAGAAGCTTAAAAAATAAACTTCACGAATAATATTGAGATTCATTATAGATTAATAAAATTTTGGACCGATTAATAATCCAAATTGGAAATAACGTGAGTCATAGTATATTTAAATATAGTATACTGCAGTGGAATTAAATGAACGACATTATAGGTGTAAAAATTATATAATTTATTCTTGCAATATTTGTATAAAGTACATTAGAATATTACATTATTCACACCATATTTGTGAAGGCTTTAAGTTTGTTCAGAAACGACTTGAAATTGTACAATAATTACAAGATAAGTTGTTACTACCCTAGCAATCTGAAATAATTAAACAGTTATTTATAATTTTTTGTTTATTTTTTTTAATAAAATATTAAATATGCTAACCCTTTGAATAAAATTGTGGTTTAAAGGAAAAAATCCGTGAGCCGTAAATATTAGTGGATTTTGCTTCAACTGTAATATGAATTCGTCAAGCTGAAATTTAATAATAATTATATGAACAACTTTTTTGTTAAAATTATAGTAAATTATTCATATATTTTAATGCGTGGATTTTGAAATACCTCTACACGAAATTCTGAATTCGTTGACGGTTCGTGTAAGTCGCATACGATTATTTCGGTTTTGGATGCCTAGATATTATGGTCCCAATACAAAATTTTGATATTTATTATCATCATTATTATATGTAAGAAATGGAGCTTTTTGTCTAAAGTATCTGAAGATATTTGAGTAATTAACTTCTCAAAAATTCTAAATACCTCTTCACTTGCCGTGTAGCATACGTGATTCACAGCTAGAATTTTCAGTGTGTAAAGCGATATCGCAAAAATGACGTCAATAGGTAAATTTCTTTCTTGATGTTTGGGTAAGGGCAGAAAGAAAGTTCGGTAAATGTCAATTGAAATTATAGTTAATAACATTATAGAAATCCCCACTGATAAAAGTAGCTGAAAACCAAAAATTTCGTTGACGGTTTCGCAGATTTTTACCAGGTCCAAATGAATTTCTCTGAAAAAAGCATAACAAATAATTAGTATAATGTATAATTTTTTTTCTTCAAATTTTATATTTACTTTGCAGTTCTCAGTATTTTCACATCATCTGTTGTCTTTCGTCCTAGTCTGAAATTAGCAGCTCTCATTAGACCAATTTTGTAGTAAAAGACTTTCTCAAATTGCATAGAAAGTGAGTCACATCCTGTAAATTTCTGTAGTAAATTGTTTAATTGCTGAAACTTTCCTTTTAAGTAGCTGCAACAAAATATATGTAAAAGTGTTTCATTAGCTTTTGAGATACTTATATTCTTTTATGTGCGTAATATACCTTATTAATGCCAGGAAATGAAGTTCAACAATGAGTGAGACACTATTTAAAAAATAATGCATTAAGAATCTCATGACTGTATCTATCAAAAAATGTTTTGGCTGAAGAACGAAATTCAGTATTACAAAATATACATTCAGTGATATTAAAATCGATACAATGCACATGTTTCTTATAAGCAATGTGTTGTATTTTTCTTGAATTCCTATCGTTCCAAATTGTTCATTTAGAATTTTTATTTTTTGAAAACATTTTTGGAATTCCTAAAAATTGTTCAAGTGTAACTATAATTTTAATCCGTGGAACAATAATATATGAAGCAGAATAATTTCATTAGAATTATAGTAAAATTAAAAATAAATATATAAACTCACTTTTCTATGAGTTTTTTCCATGATAATTGCAACAAGATAGAATAGTAAATTACCGTAAACAAAGATGTATCGGAATAATAATGTATTTGTGTTCACTTTAGCACCAAACTGTTTTTTATAATTTTGTATGAACATGATTGACGATACTCCAGCAACGATAAATGAAATTGCTAAATATAAGAGACATAACATTTTTCTAAGACGACCTAGAGGATAATCCATAACTCCAATTCCCAATGTTAACTTCATTATAGTTATAGGGAGAAATGTTTTACTAATTTCTTTTAGAACACACATTTGAATTGAGTTGTATACAGTGTCAAATATAATTGGGAACTGTTCTCGCTATATTGTCCGAATTATGCAAGAAAATTACGAAACTTCGATGTGAAAAATAAGAGTTCACTTTTTAAAATGATTACTGAATACGTGAATACTATCATCAAGATTTCGTTTTCGTATTTGTTCATCTAGAGTGCTGATTTCTTTTACACTCATTTTGTATTTCTGAAGATTAGAGGTTGTATTCATTATTTGTTGATAATTCACAAATTACTTAACAATTTAATACTTTTCTGTTAGTCTTTTCCATGAGAATTGCTGTTAAGTTGAATAAGCTATTTCCCATACTCAATTTTCAAGCACGTGTAAGCTTCTTACTGTTGAAAAAAATTACCTGATATGTGAAATATTACTATATGAACACTTAGTGTTTTTTTCTATTGCTTTATTAATGCAGAGTAATGGGTTTCACATGTTTATAAATATTTAAAATATCTAAAGAGCATTTGATAAAAATCATGTAAAGAAAAAGCTTAAAACATAAACTTCACGAATAATATTGAGATTCATTATAGATTAATAATCCAAATTAGAAATAACGTGAGTCATAGTATATTTAAATATAGTATACTGCAGTGGAATTAAATGAACGACATTATAGGTGTAAAAATTATATAATTTATTCTTGCAATATTTGTATAAAGTATATTAGAACATTACATTATTCACACTATATTTGTGAAGGCTTTAAGTTTGTTCAGAATCGACTTGAAATTGTACAATAATTACAAGATAAGTCGTTATTACCCCAGCAATCTGAAATAATTAAAAAGTTATTTATAATTTTTTGGTTGTTTTTTTTTTTAATAAAATATTAAATATACTAACTCTTTGAATAGAATTGTGGTTTAAAGGAAAAAATCCGTGAGCCGTAAATATTAGTGGATTTTGCTTCAACTGTAATATGAATTCGTCAAGCTGAAATTTAATAATAATGAAATAAACAACTTTTTTTGTTAAAATTATAATAAATTATTTATATATTTTAATGAGTAGATTTTGAAATACCTCTACACGAAATTCTGAATTCGTTGACGGTTCGTGTAAGTCGCATACGATTATTTCGGTCTTGGAAGCCTAGATATTACAGTCACAATACAAAATTTTGAATTTTTTATCATTGTTATTAAATGTAAGAAACGGAGTTTTTTGCCTAAAGTATCTGAAGATATTTGAGTAACTAACTTCTTAAAAATTCTAAATACCTCTTCACTTGTCGTGTAGCATACGTGATTCACAGCTAGAATTTTCAGTGTGTAAAGGAATATCGCAAAAATGGTTCCAGTGATAAGATTTCTTTCTTGATTTTTCGGTAAGGGTAGAAAGAAAGTTCGGTAAAAGTCAATTGAACTAATAGTTAATATACCTATAGAAATCCCCATTGATAAAAGTAGCTGAAAACCAAAAATTTCGTTGATTGTTTCGCAGATTTTCACCAGATCCAAATGAATTTCTCTAAAAGAAGCATTACAAATAATTAGTACAATGTATTATTTTTTTTCTTCAAATTTTGTTTTTACTTTGCAGTTCTCAGTATTTTCACGTCATCTGTTGTCTTTCGCCCTAGTCTGAAATTAGCAGCTCTCATTAGACCAATTTTGTAGTAAAAGACTTTTTCAAATTGCATAGAAAGTGAGTCACATCCTGTAAATTTCTGTAGTAAATTGTTTAATTGCTGAAACTTTCCTTTTAAGTAGCTGCGACGAAATATATGTAAAAGTGTTTCATTAGCTTTTGAGATACTTAGATTATTTTATGTGCGTAATATACCTTATTAATGCCAGGAAATGAAGTTCAACAATGAGTGGGACACTAGTTAAAAAATAATGCGCTAAGAATCTCATGACTGATCTATCTATCAAAAAATGTTTTGGCAGAATAACGAAATTCAGCATTAAAAAATATACATTCAGTGATATTAAAATCGATACAATGCACAGGTTTCTTATAAACACTTTTATGTACTTTTCTCGGATCCCTATCGTTCCAAATTGTTCATTTAAGATTTTTATTTTTTGAAAACATTTTTGGAATTCCTAAAAATTGTTCAAGTGTAACTATAATTTTAATCCGTGGAACAATAATATGTAAAGCAGAATAATTTCATTAGAATTATAGTAAAATTAAAAATAAATATATAAACTTACTTTTCTATAAGTTCTTTCCATGATAATTGCAACAAGATAGAATAGTAAGTTACCGTAAACAAAGATGTTTTGGAATAATAAAGTATTTGTGTTCACTTTAGCGCCAAGTACTTTATTATAATTTTGTTTCAATATGATTGACGATACTCCAGCAACGATAAATGAAATTCCTGAATATACGAGACATAACATTTTTCTAGAACGACCTAGAGGATAATCCATAACTCCAATTCCCAATATTAACTTCATTATAGTTATAGGGAGAAATGTTTTACTAATTTCTTTTAGAACACACATTTGAATTGAGTTGTATACAGTGGTAAATATAATTAGGAACTGTTCTCGCTATATTGTCCGAATTATGCAAGAAAATTACGAAACTTAGAGTTCACTTCTTAAAATGATTACTGAACACGCAGTAATATATATTATGATAGCTATAAACTCAATACTATAAAGAAGGGCGATTAATAGTTTATAAAATATTAATATTTTGTTTGCACGTGAAAGTGGTTTGATCACTATCATCAAGATTGTGAGATTGTAAATACTCTAAAAGCTTCTTCTGTACACTTTACTAAAGTCTTCCAATATTCCCAGTTTTCGTATTTGTTTATCTAGAGTGCTGATTTCTTTTACACTCATTTTGTATTTCTGAAGATTAGAGGTTGTATTCATTATTTGTTGATAATTCACAAATTACTTAACAATTTAATATTTTTCTGTTAGTCTTTTCCATGAGAATTGCTGTTAAGTTGAATAATAATGTAGAGTAATTGGTTTCATATGTTTATATATATATTTAAAATATCTAAAGAGAATTTGATAAAAATCATGTAGAGGAGAAGCTTAAAACATAAACTTCACGAATAATATTGAGATTCATTAGACTAATAAAATTTTGGACCAATTAATGATCCAAATTGGAAATAACGTGAGTCATAGTATATTTAAATATAGTATACTGCAGTGGAATTAAATGAACGACATTATAGATGTAAAAATCATATAATTTATTCTTGCAATATTTGTATAAAATACATTGGAATATAAGCACCAATTCACACTATATTTGTGAAGGCTTTAAGTTTGTTCAGAAACGACTTGAAATTGTACAATAATTACAAGATAAGTTATTACTATCCCAACGATCTGAAATAATTAAAGAATTTTAAGGTTTTTATTTTTTTTAAATACAATATTAAATATACTAACTCTTTGAATAAAATTTCGGTTTAAAGTAAAAAATCCGTGAGCCGTAAATATTAGTGGATTCTGCTTCAACTGTAATATGAATTCGTTAAGCTGAAATTTAATAATAATTAATTAAGCTGTTATTACGGTTATAATTACGTGAAATTAATCATATACTTTAATGAGGGGATTTTGAAATACCTCTTTACGAAATTCTGAATTCGTTGACGGTTCATGTAAGTCGCATACGATTATTTCGGTGTTGGAAGCCTAGATAATATGGTCCCAATACAAAATTTTAATATTTATTATCATTATTATTAAATGTAAGTTTCGGAGTTTTTTGCCTAAAGTATATCTGAAGATATTTAAGTAATTAACTTCTTAAAAATTCTAAATACCTCTTCACTTGCCGTGTAGCATACGTGATTGACAGCTAGAACTTTTATTGTGTAAATGCATAACGGAAAAATGATATTAATAGGTAAATTTCTTTTTTGATGTTTGGGTAAGGGTAGAAAGAGAGTGCGATAAAAGTCAATTGAACTTATAGTTAATAGACCTATAGAAATCCCCATTGATAAAAATAGTTGAAAACCAAAAACGTCGTTGACCGATTCACAGATTTTCACCAGGTCAAAATGAATTTCTCTGAAAGAAGCATTACAAATAGGTAGCGCAATGTTATATTTTTTTTTCTTCAAATTTTCTTCTTACTTTGCAATTCTCAGTACTTTCACGTCATCTATTGTCTTTCGTCCTAGTCTGAAATTAGCAGCTCTCATCAGACCAATTTTATAGTAAAAAATCTTCTCAAATTGCGTAGAAAGTGATTCACATCCTGTTAATTTCTGAAGTAAATTGTTCAATTGCTGAAACTTTCCTCTTAAGTAACTGTAACAAAATATAAAATTATTTTATTTGCATTTGCGATCTATATTATTTTATGTGCATAATATACCTTATTAATGCCAGGAAGTGAAGTTCGACTGTCAGTGGGACGCACACTAAGAAATTAAACGTTAGAAAATGTATAACTTTTATAATCAACAAATTAATTGGCATAATAACGAAAACCAGTATCAAGAAATATCCATGCAGTAATATTATAATCGATACAATGCAGAGGTTTCTTATAAGCAATGTGTTGTATTTTTCTTGAATTCCTATCGTTCCAAATTGTTTATTTAGGATATTAATTTTTTGAAAACATTGTTGGAATTCCTAAAAATTGTTCAAGCATAATTATAATTTTGATCCGTGGAACAATAATATATGAAGCATAATAATTTCATTAGAATTATAGTAAAATTAAAAATAAATATATAAACTTACTTTTCTATAAGTCCTTTCCATGATAATTGCAATAAGATAGAATAGTAAGTTACCGTAAACAAAGATGTATCGGAATAATAATGTATTTGTGTTCACTTTAGCACCAAACTGTTTTTTATAATTTTGTATGAACATGATTGACGATACTCCAGCAACGATAAATGAAATTGCTAAATATAAGAGACATAACATTTTTCTAGGACGACCTAGAGGATAATCGATAACTCCAATTCCCAATATTAACTTCATTATAGTTATAGGGAGAAATGTTTCACTAATTTCTTTTAAAACAAACATTTGAATTGAGTTGTATACAGTGGCAAATATAATTGGGAACTGTTCTCGCTATATTGCCCGAATTATGCAAGAAAATTTCTAAACTTCGAGTTCACTTCTTAAAATGATTACTGAACACGCAGTAATATATATTATGATAGCTATAAACTCAATACTATAAAGAAGGGCGATTAATAGTTCATAAAATATTAAAATTTTGTTTGCACGTGAAAGTGGTTTAATCACTATCATCAAAATTGTGAGATTGTAAAAATACTGTAAATACTTCTTCTTTATACTTTACTAAAGTCTTCCGATATTCCCAATTTTCGCATTTGTTAATCTAGAGTGCTGACTTCTTTTACAAATTACTTAACAATGTAATATGTAATACTTTTCTGTTAGTCTTTTCCATGAGATTTACTGTTAAGTTGAATAAACTATATCCCATACTAAGTTTACAAGCACGAGTAAGTGTCTCACTGTTAAAAAAAATTACCTGATATGTGTAATATTACTATATGAATACTTTGAAAATATGTATTTCATTCGAATAAATGATATACACATGCGTGACTAGTCGAAAGAGATTTTACAAGAACTGTAATGTCAGTCGTGTTTTTTTTTATTGCTTTATTGATGTAGTTTAATGGGTTTCATATGTTTGTAAATATTTATAGTATCTATAGAGCATTAGGTAAAAATCATGTATAGAAGAAGCTTAAAACTTAAATCTCACGAATAATAATGAGATTCATTAGAGATTAATGCACGTGATCTCTATTTCTAAAAAGATGATTTTGAGTCGAAGTCGGAATATCGTAACGCTTATTATTCCGCACCCCTGATTCGTCCTGTAGGTATCGATAGTGATTTTCGACAATCGATGTTATTGTTATTTGATAGATTTTTATATTAGATTGATTTCTACAATTTTAGCAGAAACTGATATAGGTACTTGTAAAGGCTTTAAGATTGTTCAGAATCGACTTGAAATTGTACAATAATTACAAGATAAGTCGTTACTACCCCAGCAATCTGAAATAATTAAAAAATTATTTATGATTTTTTGTTTATTTTTTTTTTTAACTAAAATATTAAATATCCTAACCCTTTGAATAAAATTGTGGTTTAAAGGAAAAAATCCGTGAGCCATAAATATTAGTGGATTCTGCTTCAACTGTAATATGAATTCGTCAAGCTGAAATTTAATAATAATTGAATAAACAACTCTTTTTTTGTTAAAATTATAGTAAATTATTCATATATTTTAATGAGTGGATTTTGAAATACCTCTTCACGAAATTCTGAATTCGTTGACGGTTCGTGTAAGTCGCATACGATTATTTCGGTCTTGGAAGCCTAGATATTACAGTCACAATACAAAATTTTGAATTTATTATCATTGTTATTAAATGTAAGAAACGGAGTTTTTTGCCTAAAGTATCTGAAGATATTTGAGTAATTAACTTCTTAAAAATTCTAAATACCTCTTCACTTGCCGTGTAGCATACGTGATTCACAGCTAGAATTCTCAATGTGTAAATGGTTATCATAAAAATGGTTCCAGTGATGAGATTTCTTTCTTGATTTTTCGGTAAGGGTAGAAAAGTATTGCGGTATAGATCAAGTACAGCGGTAGTTAATATACCTACAGATACGCCCATTGATATGAATAATTGAAAACCAAAAATTTCGTTGATTGTTTCGCAGATTTTTACCAGGTCTAAATGAAGTTCTCTGAAAGAAACATTACAAATAAGTAGTGCAATGTTATAGTTTTTTTTTTCTTCAGATTTTGTTCTTACTTTGCAGTTCTCAGTATTCTCACGTCATCTGTCGTCTTTCGTCCTAATCTGAAATTAGCAGGTCTCATTAGACCAATTTTATAGTAAAACACCTTCTCAAATTGCATAGAAAGTGAGTCACATCCTGTTAATTCCTGAAGTGAATTGTTTAATTGCTGAAACCTTCCTCTTAAGTAGCTGCAACAAAATATAAAAGTATTTTATTAGTTTTTGAGATATTTATATTATTTTATGTGCATAATATGTACCTTATTATTGCTAGAAAGTGAAATTCGACTGTCAGTGGAACGTCCGACAAATAAATAAACATTAGAAGTTGTATGGCTTTCACATCTAGCAACAACCTTCTGGGCATAAGAACTAAAATCCGTATTGAAAAGTATGCAATCATTATCATTATAATCGCTATATAGCACAAGTGTTTGATAAACACTTTGATGTACTTTTCTCGAATCCCTAACGTTCCAAATTTTTCATTTAGGATTTTTATTCTTTGAAAGCATTGTTGAAATTCCTAAAAATTGTTCAAGTGTAACTACAATTTTGATCCGTGGAACAATAATATATAAAGCAGAATAATTTCATTAGAATTATAGTAAAATTAAACATAAATATATTAAACTTACTTTTCTATAAGTCCTTTCCATGATAATTGCAATAAGATAGAATATTAAGTTTCCGTAAACAAAGATGTTTTGGAATAATAAAGCAATTTTGTTTCTTTTAGTACCATACTTTTGATGATAACTTTGTTTGTACATGAGTGACGATACTCCAGCAAGGATAAATGAAAATGCTGAATATATGAGACTTAACGTGTTTCGAGGACGACCTAAAGGATACTCGATAACGCCAATCCCGAATATCAATTTCGTTATAGTTAGAGGGAGAAATGTATCACTAATTTCTTTCAGAACAAACATTTTAGTTCAATTATAAATAGTTTAAACGATTACTGGTAGCACACAGCAATGTATGTCATGTCTAAAATGTCAATCCTTTAATGAAGCGTGACCAGTTGGACATGAAAACTATTATGTAATGGATTTAGCGTGTTCTTGAATATCATACTAATAGTGTAATGTATAAATAGGGGGAGATCTGTTTATACGGCGGGAGAAATGTTTTCTGGACGAGTTATGGATTTGTAGATAAAAGATCCTGTACGGACTGATCATTTAAAATCAAAAACAAATTTATTAATTTGTATATGAAGAACACAAAAGACGGAGCGCAAAGCGGACGATTTTAAATGAACAAGAATTTTCAAGATGCAATTGGTTTTTTATTACTTTGTCACTTTTGACACACCCTAGTGTTTACGAATAGTGTCGGACTATTCAGTATACAGGGAATGAATGGGGGTTGTGTGGAGGATAGAGTGAGAAAGTGAGGGAAAGAGAGAGAAACAAGACTGGGAAGGAGAGACTCTTGGGGGTTAGGGTACTTTGGTATTCAAGTGATGGTCTAGGGAGCATTGCATCACGTTTGGCGAACTGTGCTGTAACGTAGGCTGTACGTTTACATGAAGGAATGGATACTGCGGAGTGAGTGCCGCTTAAATCCGTTCAGTAATGCAGATCGTTCTCTAAATTGCAATACTCTTGATGCGATAGTCATCTCAGAGTTGGCTCAACTATGAAACGCATGTCGAAAATGTCCTTTTCATTCCCTTAAATAGCATGTTAACCCACTTAAATGAATCAACATATTATTCCTACGAGCCGATGTAGTGAAATTCTATTAAACTTGTATAATCTATAATTATAAACTCACTCCTGCATAAGATCTTGTAAATGCAACTAATATAGTTGCATATACATATATCATATATATCACACAAAAATCATATTTAAAAAATATCTCCGGATAGAGAGTGAAGTTTCTGAATGAAGTAAAAGCCATTTCCAATGATTGACTAGATTAAAAAGCATCTGGAAAAGATTGGAGGTTGATTAAAGAAGGTAGAGTGATGTAACCTTTGACGGTTCTGAAAGTTCATCAGCGAGCAATTCTAGTAAAAAATCATCCTAGTCTTGTGGTAATAGACTTTGCTACTTTAATATTAGGATGCGATAGGTTAGTCGCTGGTTACGAAGGGAGTGTCGGGGTGTTAGTTTCCTGGCCGGATATTAGCTGTCACGCGGCTCACTGGACAGGACACCAGATATATACGTACAGAAATGGTGTGAGGTCCAGGTATAGTAGGCAACTAACATTGGATACTTGCCACTTTTATGTATAGAAAAGTCTGATCACACCGGGCGTTACGGAAGCACGGGATGGTGCGCCGGAATTCCAAGGTTCGACATCGCGAAAGAAAAGTAATAGTTCGAGAATTCTGCCGGAACATGACCGACCCAGATTGCGTTAGCATCAAACTTTCTTTGTGACAATTCATCAAAGCGACATCAACAAGACCGTGATTTCCTCTTCACATTCTCTTGATACAAGCTCCTTATCGGTGTTCAGTAACTTCGTTTCTCAAAAGTGACTTCTCTTAAAAGTTCAATTAAAAAGCGCCCCCTCCCTTCAGTTATGATGCCATAGGCGTAAAATCCGAAATTTGAGTTTAGGGTATTTTCTCTTTGAAGACTGTCTCAGTTAGGATACTGATCTCTTTTGCAGGACATTAGTTTGCTACTATGCATGCATAATATCCCTTTTCTCCCTTTCTATACAGTACAGATGTATGTTTCTAACGTGATGCAGATCGAGATGCACGAGATCGAAGAAACGTCGAAGAAGTAATAACCGAATCCAATATTCGTTCCTTTCAGGCCGTACGTTGACAAAAAGTGAAATTTTCTTCGAAGACAGGACTGTCAGTAGCAGAACTGATGCCAACCTATATTTCCTCTTGCCATTTTCATATACCTTCGGACGACTTTTTCTCCTATTAAAGAAATAGAGGATCCTTTACAATAAATCTTTCTACATGAATTTCACCTAATTCAAATTCGAAAAATTGTTCATGAAAATACGAGTTGAAACTAGAATAGGTCCTGCCGTTTTAGTATTTTACGAAGAAAAATCAGCTTTGCAATTAGAATTAATGAATACGTTATTCTAATTTTTCACATAAATTCTTTCCGCCACTCGAAATGATTTCGTTGATTTTTTATGTTATTTTGGTGCTTTATGAGGAGAATGATATATCGATCTGGTGGGAAGAAATATGATTTATGAATTACAGCGTGAAACCGACGACATCTAGTTGCTATCACATATTTATCGGTTATCCTTCGTTTGTTTACTATCGTTTAATCGAATCGATCGGAAGTTTTCGTTCATTAATCAAGCAGCGGAGGAGGGACGCTGCTTGTGCTTGGAATCGTGATCTGACGTTGAAGTCTTTATATACGTCCAGTTTCCCCTGTGCTAAATTGGCCCATTGCCCTCCCTGTTACTTGCACGTGCTGCCTAAAGCATCTCAAACAATTTACTACTCTACAAGTATCAAGTTTTGTGATGCAGGAGATCTTCCTTTGCTTATATTAAGAAAGTCTTTCCATTAAAAACTTACCCCAATTTAAATGAAAAAACTGGCATAATTGATTAAACATTAAAAGTTAAACATTAAAGATTAAACATTAAAGATTAAAAATTAAGGATTAAACAGTTTAATTAAAATGGAGATTATATAATGATAAGAGGAAACGTGTTGAAACTTGCGTTTCCAATTTGAATTAAATTATGCATACAGAAAGTCGATAAATTATTTTTCAAGTGAAATTGATGATTCGAACGCTAAAGCGACAAGCGATAAGCGATTTTATTGGGATTTAAATCTAATCTGAGAACTTTAAGTTGAGGGTCTTTCCTGATACTGGAAACCCTGGAGGCATCCAGGTACATAAATATGCGTATGAAAGGGGAATGCATTTTAATATTTCCTTTTATATAACATTAGTTTTCAGAGTTTTGTTCCCTTCGGGAGCAAAACTCGTTAATCATACACAGGAAATATGCTTCGAATATGAATTTGTGATTATAGTTGCGAAAACTCGCAAGAGCTTAAAACGAGGTAACATTGTATAATTGAACTCGGCAGGATATCACGTGTGTTCTTTTTTTTTTTTTTAGCAATTTATACCATTTTTAGTGCTGAAATTATATCTAAAAAATGTTACGTAAAAAAAGTTACGTAACCTGGGCCCGATTAGGGCCACAACAAAATTTCTATACGGGAGAAATTGAAGATTACCTAACATGTTTTTTAGTTAAAGGTACCTAACATGTTTACCTAATATTTAATTATGTTACCTAACATATTTTTGCGTATTAGATTATAACGAACGACGAAATTTATTGAATTTTTAGAAACAATGAAGCAGCTGACTGGGTTGCACAATGAATTGGCATGATTGAATGAAATTGAAGGACGGAATTACATTTCGATTGTCTGATCATTTGAATGGTTCCTCCATTGGTTGTATCCTCTACTAACTTGTTAATTAATCGTAGACTTGGGAGTTTCAGATACAATTGTTTCCTCCCTGCATAGTTTCGTTTTTTTAAAGAAGGTAGAAGATGTCTGAATAACAGTCAATAATATTATTGTTGAACTTCTCCGATTTTCATTGCAGTTCTCTCAGAATAATGAGATACTGCTTTCAAGAGCGATTGAAATTACATCAATCCAAATAAATGTCTCAATAATGTAGATCTTTCAATATTGAATTTCCACCTCTAAATTAATTGACAAGCCTTCTCCAGATTCCAGATATCAAGTAGATCAATCTTTAAAGTTTTAGTATTGCACAACATATTCAGGATTTAATCTAAATTAAATTTGATGTAGAACTTTAATTGTTCCACTGGAAATTTCCAAAATTTGTTGAGCAATAACCGGATGTCAATCCCAGCTGAGTCTCTAGTAAAGGATAAGTTGGGACAAGCATTGCCTGAGGGACCTTTATGTGTGGAACGGGGAACTTCACGGAAATGGAGGGTTGAAGTTCGGTTTACCTTTGAATACCCCCCTTATTTCTGCTTGGGTATTTGCGGATAAGACTAGACACAATATCTATCAAAATCTAGAAAGATTCAAATTTATCTAAATGAAATTTATGCTACATACCTGTCTTCTGCTTTCATTCTTCCTCTACCTCAAATTTTTCTCTGTTAAACAAATCCACTCACCCCTTTTTAATCCGTTTTTCCCTCACGGAGAAAACTGGATAGTCAAATTGATCATCTGGAGTGTAAACTATAGGACAGCCTTCTAAGACAGTTAATCTGAATATCTGGATATACAATTTGAACATATGGATAATCGACTTTACTATCCCAGATATTCAGGTTGACTATCTTAGAAGGCTGTCCTAAATTTGACCCTCCAAATGATCAGTTTGACTATCCAGTTTTCTCCGTGTTCTTTTCATTTTCTTCCTATTTTTTTCTTCCGCTGTTGGATACACAATGCCACTTTTCCTTGCTTGACTTGAAATTCATTTGTGAAGACTGAGAAGATATCCACTGGCACAATGGCGAGGTCTGCGGTTTCACACTGACAAAGAGCTTCATTACGCGGCGAGATCCATCGAAGATTCTAATCTAAACTAGCAAGTCTAGCGAGCATTCGGGCTAATTTCTGTCCGAAGTTTTCGTAAACAAGTGCATATTTCTTCGGAGTATCCGGCCAAGTCGGGGACAGCGGGCAAGAATAATTGGCCCTCATGCGGGTATTGATTCATCGTCATAAAACGAAGTGTTTAACTCACAAAGCTGTTTTCCACGGTAGCATTATCAGGAAGGGGAACTTTGGTATTTAGAAAAATAGGGGTTTTGTTTGGATTTTTCGTGGCGTATTAACTACAAATACAAAACGTTTAAAGATACCATTTATTCATAAAAGGCAATATTCGTTTTTTTCTAATAATTTGTTTTCCTTGTTTCAGGTAAGGAGCTCGAGTTATGTACAAGTCTTGAAAAACTGAAATATTAATCACAGCCGTGAGTACGTTTTTTGTTAATCGTTTTTATTATTCGTACAGAAAAGCTGGATGGACAACCTTATATTAATATTATCTACATCTACATCATATGGAATATAAATTGAAGCTCATTAAAGTTTTTTCTCGTTTCTGAATTATTTTGAAATCGAAAAGGGGATATTCAACGTTAATATCTTGGATAGTGAAATATGCGACTGCCATCTAAAATATTCAGTCTGCATTCTAAATAATTTGATTATTACTGATCAAGTGCATTTTGGCCACACATTTCGGTGCAAATAAAACTTTATCGCCAACTACACAGAGATGCATTTTTCTGTGATATTTTCAAATATCTAAATACTTATCCGATATCTATCTATCAAACTGTGATTGCTTCCACATTTGAACACTTCATATATTTGAATCTCTATTTTGAATGACCATAAACGCTCATATCGCCAATTCCTTATCTAACAAACTAAATAAAAATTATCTCGAAAACTCTTCTTCCCACTATCTGTTAAAATGCGCAGTAAAACTCGGTATCCTCGTTTTTCCCTTTCCGGTCATTGGGAACATGTTTGCGGTAAAAATCGCGGCTACTCTCTGGCATCTCTGCAGCGAACATAAGAAATTTATCGAATTAGCAATGATAATTGGATTCTACACGAGTTCTCGGTGGATCCTCTGGAGGACGTGCGACCTCGGTGAAGCCAGAACCTAGAGCCCGGGGCTGAATCCTGATCGGAGAGGGTGGACTTGCCGGATCCCTAAGGAGCAGACGAGGCCCTCAGGTTGGAGGTTGGTAACTTTACGGTAGCATTGAGAAAAGTTAAACAGTGGCAAGGTTGGAAATTTGGAATTAGCCACTCTGGTTACCGACGTATAGGCGCACCGAGATCGCAGCCAGCGAGCCAGTGAGTCCGATTCCCAAGAAGAAACTCGAAAATCTTAATTCGGAAGCGCCGCCCTCTGAACGCGATGGGCGGCGCGTTCCTAACAAACGATTGGCTTGCTCCCCACAGGGTGAGATTTTGGTTGAGGGTGGTGTGGAGATGCGCCGTGCTTCGACGACGATGTCCAAGTGGCGCGATCCTCGGGGATGAAGTTAGTCGACGCCGAGCGTTTCCACAGAGCGGCCACGTGTGCTACTCGTCTCGTTTCTCGAAGCGCCGGCTTCACGAGGTCGCGATTTCCCTCGTCTCAGACTCCAAGATAGACCTAAGCTAGATTTAGCTAAAGAGATAAAGAAGCCGAGGAAACACAATCTAAACAATTACCACACTTTTAAAATCAAATTTACAAGAAAGAAGTTTGTTCTTCCTCTTTGAAGTGTCATGCTCAGTTTGATATAAGAATTTCATATTAGTTATAGTTAGAAATTAGATCTGCCGTTTGATTAATGGATTTTTGATTAGATTGATGAGTATGAGCATGGACATAATCTTCTATAAGATCCTAATCTAGCAAAGATCGTCACGTGGACTCTGGACCATTTCCATCGACAATGACAAGGGATGTTCGAAAGTTTTCTCGAGTGCGGAATATGGAGGGTGACCCTAGTTTTGTTTTCCTTGAGAGGAGTCGTGACGAGATGTTGAATTTTAATTCGCGGAGGCTAAAAGTTAATTCTGAGTGCGTGACTGATGACATTGATGAACGTATCTCGTGTAGGTGTTCGGATCATCGAGTGAAGTCCAGATTTTTGGGGAGGATGAAGGAACGAGGTCTGAACAAAAATTTTCCGAAGATGATCACTTTCTTTATTACCATTTGGATGTTGCTCCAGGGAGGCAGGTCTACATCCGCTGCTTTCACAACTGGTAATTACCTCTTTTGTTAGAAAATTCATATAAAGGGTTAAACATGTTCAACTAGCTATGTTAGAAGAAGACAATGTCACTATTGTAGTTGTTTTCGGTTGATAATATTACCTGGTTGTTTTTTTGAGGTTGATTTTCTTTATCCGTAGCTAAAGCTGGAGGCTAAACAGAGTTACATTTTTCCTTCGCAAGGTTGTGTAATCTCATAAAATTTTAAGAACCAGAAGGATGTAAACACATTTCCGAAACATGTTCCTAACTTTGGAAAAGGCGTTATCCTTAATAAGAAATCGGGTCACACTTTCGTCGTTTCCACTAAATTGCAGTTCGGGATCCACGCAAACCGTAAACTCAATTTTATGTTATAGCATAGCACCAAAGACGCCGTCTGGTATTACTATATGCTATCAGGAAACCTGATCAGTATAATTTTAAAATTACACTGATGACATCTTTTGTTGATAATTGGATTATTAATAGATTCTTTTATTTTATTTTATTTTAATTCGTTAAAATGTTTTCTTTGGTAGTAGATTGATTGAGAATAACCATAATGGTAAATTCATTAACGAGGAACGTATTAATGAAGATTTTAGAACATACTAGTGGAAATTCTCATGATTCTATTGTCAATAACAGAGAACGAGAAGTATCAAATGTTTGCTGATTATAGGGTTGTCAGGTATAATGGCAGTGGGAATTATTATCGACTAATAGTGTTTGTTCTATTTGAAGGAAGCATTAACATTATAAGACTAATGTGCCTGACATTAATACAACCGCGGAAAAATATAAGAATCGGCTAATGAGTATTTGTGATCCATAGAATCCTAACAAAGAAATTTCTGGTATTACATATAAGGTAAATGTGGGGATTATAACCAATAACGGTTGTCGTTAAATGTCAAAATCTTTCAGGTAAATGATGTTTACAATTAATAAAAGCAACCTTTTTGACCTCTACTTGAATAGTATTGATAACTCTTGCAAATAGAACTGCAGGTTACTCTACTGCCGTGCAAATCGTAAAAGACGTATCTGCAGTTCGTATGAGTCACCTGTCACTATTTCGATTCTATAAAATTAGATTAAAATATTTTCGAATCTGGTGGCGTTTATAAACATTTATTATGTATATCGCATTGCAAAATGGATGTTAATATAACACTGCCAATCGAAGACATTTGAGTATTATTTTATACATAGAATCGAAATAGTGACAGGTGACTCATACAAACTGCAGATACGTCTTTTACGATTTGCACAGAAAGGTGTTAAAATAACATTGATCTGAATAACATTGACACCTTTACTTTTGTTAAAATCTCTCTAGGATAAAGTGTACACACAGTGTACAATTTCCTGAATAGCGTCCATCATCATAGATTTTAAATAATTTGTCCGGCGTTAAGCGGTTAATTTGTGGATCAGTGCCGCGTGATATTTCGAATTTGCAGAACACTGCCTGCGTATTTTCGAATCCGCCCTTCCCTTTTTCTCTTCCCTTGCCAAATTTTGCATTATCTCTCTCACTCTTTTGCCCCTCGCATATCTTTCTCCGTCGCTCTTGATTTAATGTAACCGAAATTAAACCCGAGATTACGTGCTGATCCGAGTGTACGCGCGTTATATCGTCATGGCCGGCATACGCGTGCAGCCGAGGAATATACGGGACAGTTTATCGCGCCGATCGTGATAAACTTCACGATTGACCAGCGGCCGAGCGAGACCGGCATAACCCCGGAAATGGCCTGTAAAATTTTGTACACGCCCTGCGGTTATATCGCTTCCACTTTAATTCCCACGCCATCGTCTTTCAGGTTTGAAAAAAATATATAAACGGGCTTTCGTGTCGTTTAACTATATTTTTAACCGCCCTGCTGTTCACGCGGCCACGTGCCACTTTAAAATTGCGCGTTTAATTGATATGCAAATGAATTTCACCCCTGCTATACGAGAACCTTCACGGTTATTTAACGTTATCCGATTATTGCATCGTGTAGCAATTGCCATCTAACTTCCGCAACTCGTTAGGTCACCTTTCTTTATAACACCTTTCTTGTTAAACAACACGTGCCTATTGTATTTACTTACTGAGCTAATTTCATTAATTTTTCATTGACTGGATCAGAATCTGTACTAAACCGATCATGTATTCATTTTTGATGACGGAAGCTTTTAAAGAGATTTTATGAGTAGATGTTCTTTGTGGATTAATTAGTCTCTATAGAACGTTGCCTTATCTTCTGAAGCATGACGGCGTTATTTAAATTTTTTCGGGATTATTACAGGAGAGAAATATATTATGAAATGAGGGTCAAATAAAAAAGTTGCAGATCTAGATAAAAGGATATTTTTGTTTTATATTATTTGCGATTGATCTATCAGTTTTAAAAAAATTAAATGTTGAAAGAAAAAGTTCGAAAAATATTTTTCTCAGTGATAGCAAATAATACGAAAAATTAACGAGATTAAAAATGCTAAACAGAGAAATCTATCCAAGAAAAAAAAGATGGGAATAATTAGTAAATACAGTAAAATTTAACAAACGATAAAAAGTGTGCTTTCAGCACTTCCGCTCCAAGTACAAAATTTTACATTTTCTTCCATCTTTTAATTTTTTCAATCATGTATAGGATGTCAAATTGGGTATAGTAATACATCTTCATTCTGATTTGACCTATTTTAACAGTTAAAAAAAGAACAGAAAAATGTGAAGAACATTTTGACTTTCTTTTGTTAATAAAACAATCTATTAAAATTATTACATTACTACCTGTGGATCTACGACTGTATAGGTAGTTTTAGAGGTAATAATGGTTATAATAGCTTTTCGATAAACTAGAGTAGTTACTACGACAAATTACGTTTTCAATATCTGTGCAAGGAATAATCATTTGACTTACACAAGCTGGTTCTCTTTTCGAAAAGATATATATGTCAGTCATTCTCGCGCGGGAGAAAAAACAATGGTTAAATTTTGTTGCAAATAAAATTTTCCGCGGTTAAAGTTTACACGCTATTTGGCGAAAGTTTATCCTAAGATGGAATAAAAACCGTCGTCTGCTACGTCTTTAGCAGCAATGCGAAAAACGACAAAATATGAGTAAATTCGAGCTACAAATTAAAGTCGTGGTCAGGAAATGGAATTTGTAGAACCATTTAAAGGGTTCATTGACTCTACAATTGACTCAACAATAATTCTATAATCTTCAATGTTTGAATGTTTCTGTAAACATACATTTTCAATTCATTCTCGAGTGGCATAGCGATCCCACAAAATGACGTTCAAAGTGCGTCACGGGGGAATTGTGACTCGTATTTGCTTCATTATAACAAAGGCACCGCTCACGTTTTTCATTCTGCTGAATGTCCGGACTCGCAGCCCTCGGAGTTCATTGTAAATTTAAGTTACAGTAAACTTCCGATTTACAATAGACGAGGAACGTCTCTTTGGTCTCTTTCATGGCAAAACGAGCTAATATTGAGGGTGGTGAAACGATAGCTGAACGATCTGTAACCATAAGGCAGACTGTGAACTGAAACATGAAGAACGAGCTAGGTCCTCTGCCCTTGATTCGCATACATAATTCATAAAGTGAAGCGTCACGTTCAAGCCTCGGGCAACGAACGCGGGTTTTACTTTTTTTAGGGAGCGCATAAACGAATGAAAATGTATTGTCTTTAATATATGGTAGAAGCTATAACTACTTTCGATGTATCAAGGATAACATCGTTAAAAATATTTTCTTGCTGGGGTTTGAGGCGTGACTTGACACTTTCAAGTTCGCGTTTACTTCCGACGTCGATAAAGCAAGGATAATAGCTCGGCTTCCTTTGGTGAATATTCATATCTTCCAAGAAAAGAGGAAAGTATAAACTTGAAATGCCGAGGAAAACTTCTTTTAAAAGTTTGCTATTTTAAATTTGTATTGTGATTTGCTATAGGATTCGAGTAGAAAACTTTTAATAGTTAGAAAAAGAGGTGACTTTTTAATTTTATATCGCTTTAGGATATTCAATTATTCATTAGTGTATGCTTATATTTTATAGTATTTTGTGGTATATTTTATAGTATCTTGTAGTATATTTTATAATCTTTTGTAGTATAACTGAATCTCTTTAAAAAAATCGAGTAAATACCTCATTAGGGTACCTTTAAAACCCATAAATCACAAGATTCTTCTCCTCATTGTCATATTTTTTGTTCCTGTAACAAAGGATACATATTTTATATATTTGTAGTATTATTTCTCTTCTCGAAATCCTTGTAGGGGTAACAGCGAGTGTCGTAATGCAGGGGTGATTCCCTTAGGGGGATTTAATCTACAGGGGAAAAGAAAATCGAAAAATGAACAATATAAACAGTCTGACTGCTCGTCCTTACAAGTAGAAATGCAATAATTCACGAAACCTATCTGTTATTTTCCGCTCCATATTGTCTTGTATATTTCTCCTAATTCGGGCATTAAAAATATTTGCGAACCATTTTCTATTAAAAGGAGGCAAACATCGTGACTTTAAGAAAAATAAAAAGTTTAAATGTTCTCTACTGCAACTTGATAGTTTTACGATCTTAGAAGTAATATCCAAGATATCTGAGATCAGTTTTTATATTGCCCGTTGGCTTCGTACGATATTGTCTAAACCACGATCTTCTTGGGATTATAGATCCAGTGTAATATGGACCTAGGTTCATTGTCTCGATATCAGATCGGATCAGGAACGAGAATGAAACTTTTAGCTGCTTTCCAACGATGGTTTTCCCCTCCAGCTTTACGACTATGTAGTGTGCTATATTTATGGATTTCAGACTTCCGTAATTTGTTATTACTCTCTAAAATTGGATCAATCAGATTCCACTGATTCTCAGTGACTCTTTTCTCAAGATTTCAATCAGTCACTGAGAATCAGTAAAAATTTATTAATTCAAATTTAGAGTGTCAAAATAACTAAAAGGAGAACGTAATCATATTTGACTATCCAAATTATTTTCTGAAAAAGTGGCTAACTTTAGCTTCATCAAATTATAAACATATGCAAGTTTACCAAATTTTTGAAGCTCATTTAGTTTTGATTGGAGAGACAAAACTTAAAAATCCCTTGAAAGAATCAAAGAATAATAATTCATTATTATCTTCTTCTTTTTTATTATCATTTTAATATAACAAACTACAGGTTCACCTAACTTATTCTTATGTCTTCTCCCTTCTTTCCACTTTTCTCATTCTTCCTTAAATTGCGGTATATCGATACCCACGATTGGATAGCTAACGTTTTCGTTATCTAACCCCGATGAATTATTAAAGGAGCTCGATAGCGGCGAGATTCGCGGCGTTTGCTTTGCGAGTATTAACCCCCACCCCCTATCTTCATACCAGGAACCCTCTTCATGGGGGGACATTATCTGGTAGCCTGAGGGGCGCCATCTGTTTCGTCCGCGCAACCCTCTAATTAGGTATAGCGACAGTAGTAAGCGTCGCGTTAAATCCAATGTCGAATGTCTACATATTATATCCCTCGGGGGTGACGGTTCGACCGTGGCGAAAATTCGATGGGTTTTTTTTTTTCGATTCTTTTGCTTTTTGTTAAAGCCTCTCAAGTTACGTGTGTCACGCGACTTTTGCAATTTTCTACAGAGATTTGAATGGAAAGCTCAGGCCGGTGGCAAGAAGAAAATAATGAAATATGTGATTTCTATGATTCATGTTTTGTCGTTCGTAATAGCGAGGGGTAGAAAATGGAGAGCGTCAAAAAAGTATTTTGAAAAGCTTAATTTATCCAAAAGAAGTCATTCCTAGATTTTAAAAATCTATGAATGAAAAATATTTAAGTTTTTTATGCATTTAAACTATTTTTACAACCTATGCGAATATTTAAATCTCCATTTAACCCCCATGATATTTTTTCACTTCGCCTAATGAACTAACTTTTTCTCACCAGTGTCTCTTGAAAATGTCTCGCAAAGCTGAAAGCACTTGTTATCAAGCAAGCACGGCAGGAGTGTGCAAGCAAATAACGTGTCGTTAAAATGTTAGGTCGGTAGTTTCCTTTTGCCAGTTTAATCGCTGTTATACGAGTTGCCCTCCCGGATGACTATTTTGCCGCAAGGTTGGCCCTTTTTGAGCAACAATTGTTCGACCAACGACAATGCGAACAAGCAAAAGAGACAGATAAAGGGAAGAGGCGAGGAGGAAAAATAGAGGGATGTAAAAAGGAATGGAACAGAGAGAGGGAGAGAGAGAGAGAGAAGCAACAGGGAGAAAGGAAATCCTCGCGACAGTTGTACAGTTGTACACACGTTATGTCTAATTTTCATGGCGGGCTTTGGTGAAAAGGCGTCGACACGAGCGTGAATACCCAGCTCGTTGTTCATGAAAGAGACCGTATGCGTGTAACCCCGGGATACGTATAACCTCACACACAAAAGCAAACATGGATCTAAATACTTCACACATTTTCACACATCACGCCCCAATCTTGTAGCTGATTTTAATCTGAAAATTTATGGATGTAAAAAAACTTGTTTCATTTAAATCGTTAAAAAATTAATGTCCTAAGAGGTGTGGTTCGAAATGATTAAATATAAACAAAATCTGTTTTTTTTTTTAATTTGCGAAACTTAATTAGGACACTAATTAGGTGTAGTAATCGCAACTTAATCAGTACAATGGTTGGCCACTCCCCAATGATTGGCCACTAGTTGAGAAAAATTAAATTTGATTAATACTTGATGGGGAATTAATTTCCTTTTAAAAAATTAATAAAGTAGAATAAAAAAAAAATAACTTTTTTAGTTCGAATGCAGCAGAATAAAATTTTTATAACATACAAAAGTCGTAAAAAATTCAAAGAATCTATGTTATTGTTATTGAATATGATTATTTTCAAAATATTTCAAGTACTTCATCGGACTGTCAAATACATTGTCAAACTCTGTCAACGTTAAAAAATCGCAAATGCTGCCGACTTGAATTTAATAAAAAATCGAATACAGAATAAATGTAGGCGAATGATGAATAAAATTATCAGCGAATAAAACGAATGAAGCTGCTCACGAATGAAAAATAATTTAATAACAGATGAAGTGAATAACGAATGACCGAATACAAATAACATTTTTATTCGTAGGTCATTCAAATAATTTCACAATCGAATAATACCCAAACTTTGTTGGCCATCTCATTTAAATACCTATACCTAATAAATAGTGCAGAATGAAATGCTGGTTATTTTGACTGCTTCGTGTTTTTTACAAATCGTTAAACTGGAAAAATTCATGAAGTGACTAATCATTCTATACCGACTAACGATATTTATTATTAAATTGCTATGTTATATATTTTTTAACAGAATATTTTTTGGATCGTGATATCTGTCAAATTGCGTCAGATAAAAAACTATTTCTTCTATTCCTGCATTGACACTACTTTCCGAAGGCGACACGTACATATACGTTCTACGCGACATGTTTCGAAGGGTTGGTTCACAGATATTTCGTGGAAGGGGGTGAGAAGTGAAACACCATACTCGAGGGATTCTCGCTTCATGCATTTTATATTTCGTTCGACTTTGATTCTTAGAACCACGTGGCCCTCATGGGAGTGATCCTTAATCTTTGATCGAAAATTATCTTTGATCATCGTCCGGTCATTGGACGCCCTCGTTTTTCTCTTCTTTCTTTGACCAGGTCGTGCCACCATTTCACCGTTTCACCAAGTTCACCCACGTGACTAAGCTTTCTGTATGAGTGCAACGCGCCAAACCACTTGGGAGATTCTCTTAATCTCATGCCCCTTGCCGTGCGAACCCGACAATTCGATAAGTTTAATGAACAAAAAGCCCTTTACTCCCAAGAGAAGGGATGATTTTCTTCTTTCTTCAGACAACAACGGCTTTCAACTTTAAAGTATGTTTCGCACTTCTTCACAGGCTTTCTTCCTGCCACTTAGGCTTACCAAGTTCTCAGATTCAATTGCTACGGAGAAATCAATCTTGTACGGCTTTACCTTTTTATCAGAAAGATAGAAAATTGAAAAACTATCGTCAGTCATCAACATCTTCAAACCTAATTTGTGATTTTTCTATCAATTTACTAACATAATGAATTTATAAAGACAAATTTCACAGTACTTTCTGATCTATATGACAATTTTAATGATTTGGTGATACTTATAGGTTCAAATAAACCTGAGTACTGCACTTGAGTTAATTATAACGGAAGAATTCCCTTGTGTTTTTCTATTCACAGGGCCAACAAATACTTTTTTCACATTTACGTGTGTACAAAGAAAATTGACATTCCTCACCGTAACTCAATAAGCTTGTACGTGAAGGTAGTTTTTCCATTTTTACCCGAGAGCTTTCGACTTCAAAAGTTCTCTCTCGATACAGCTTTGCCGCAGTGAAAAGAGTTCCCGTCAAAGTACATTTCACAATAAGTTGTTCGGCCGCAAAGTTAAGGACAACTTTGTAGCTCTCCTCACAACTGACAAGTATTTATTATGATGAGCACGTTCTCTAATCGTGACGAATCTTTTGTCCCAATCATAACCCACATTTTTTTTTTAATGACGGTTATTTATTTATTAGAAATGTCAACCTAAAAATCATGAATGAAGCAACTTGTAGGAAATTATTTGCACTTTCTGTATTTAAATGATAGTGAGTCTCTTGTCAGTTTCCTAAATGGCAAAACAAAAGTAAAAAAAATCTACTTAAGTAAAAAAAGGAAGGGGGAAAGTTGAATAGAAGTACAAGGAGGAAAGAGAAAGGTGGGGAGGGAGGAAGAAAGGAAAAGAAAATCTCGAGTATTTCGCCAACTTGGTAAGCCGAGTCAAGATCGCGCGAAGATTTCTTGAGTTCTTTCATCCCCTTTTGCACCCACCTTCACGTATCCTTTTCTCTTTTCCCTACTGTTCCTCTTCTGTTCCGGCAGACTCTCAAGGCTGTGACCAAATCTTTCGAGAACAGATTAGGGGCTGAGATATCGACTTCTCGACTCGTCGACAGCGTATCGAATATATATAAATGTAGTGTGTATATATGTATCTGCATAAAAGTGCGAAAAGCGTTGCGGTGAAAACTCGAGCGTGCGAAAGAATAATAAAGCTACCCGTGTAGAATCACGAAAATGATTTGAAAAATCGGCGAACATTCGCGTGTATCTGCAAAATAAAAAAAAAATAAAAATAGAGAAAATCCACTGAAACGAGGAGGAATTTCCTCATCGGCGACGTGTCACAGTACAGAACCCGAAAACGAATAGATTTTCTTTGCCGGACAGAATCTGATAAATTCTGATTGAATCGCTAAATTGAAAAATAAATCGAAGCGAATTCTTGCTAATGAACATCAGCCTTTGATATAAAACGAGGTATCGCTTTCGTAATATTGTCATTCCTTTTCCCTTTAGTGAAAAGGAATATAAAGATTCACTGTTTAAAAGAAAACGACTTGAAAAATGTTTTTATTTTTTCGAAATTATGGAAATTCGTATAAGTTGCGAAACTTGGATTTTTTATTGCATGAGAAATGATGAAAACAAGAAAAAAGCATCCAAAAAAATCATGAATAAAAAAAATCACAAAAAAATCTCGCAATAAAAACGTCTGATACAATTTTATCTGCAAAAGCATCATTGATGTCGCCTTGGTGGTGAATACTGAAATCTAGAGTCCTCTTGCTCCATCTGCCACCTCTTTATACCACTGGGATTGTGGAAAACGCGTTAGGCAGGAGCGCGGCATTAATATTTGACGTCGTGCGAGAGGATTTTCAGGGGGCAAAGTAGAAAAGTCTACGAAAAGAATTACGCATTTGGCTTTCAAGGTGTTTCAAAGCCGCGATTTCTAAAAGGAAGTGTTTCTTTGCAGTATGTCCCTGACAAAGAAGATTCCATTATATTTTATATCTTATATTTTATGTTTGTTGTTTTTTTATCTTACCACCTCATGCATTTTTCATAATCTTTAGACATGAAAATTATTAAAACATTTAATGCTTATTAAAACATTTTAATGCGAGTGGCAAAACATTTTTTACACAATACAAGCATCTCGTAAATGCGGTAATTCGATCCGACCTTTGGTCGAGTGTATCCGGCTATATTGCATCTCTCGTGGAATGATTTCTGTTATATCGCGAAACAGCATCCTTTGAGACCCTCACCTTTTGCGTTCCCGCGGATAACAGGGTAAAAAAGTATATTAATTGCGCTCTGTGTTGCGGTGTTATTAAATTCTTATGGAAATGCAAGAGTATCTCGGGCCCTACTCATAAAGTTCGCTATTGTGTTATAAAATCTAAATAATTCCAACTTCTCCAGCGGCGAAGAAGCCGGAGAAAGTGCCGGGAAGAAAAAGAGAGAAAAAGCGAGAGAAATAGAGAGAGGAGAGAGGCAGACTGAAAAAAATACGGTAAAAAAGTAGAAGAACGAGGCAAAGAAGTCAAGAGTGAAATGTCAAGTGAAAAAGACCAGTCTTAGATTTTGTTTTTCTTAGACTATTCCTTAATTGAGAAAAAGATCATGAAAATTCAGGAAAAAGTATAAAACGTAAGGAAGAGTAAAAAAGTAGAAGGTATGTTACTCGGTCTGCTTTCTTCTCTGCACTTCTTCAGCAGAAGATAAGAACACTTGGGATACGGAACTTACAAGAAGCCCAATCAGATATTCAGATTATGTTTACTAAATCAGCAGTCCGACCTTCCGTCTTTTTACTCCCTCTCCCAACCACCCACTCGTTTTCCCGATCCATCTAAGTCTCTTCCGGTATCTCTGGTGACATCGTCGCCAAGAAGTTAACGGACAAGTTTGCTCCTGCTGCCACCAACGTCAAGTTAACAATTCGGTTAGTAAGTTGAAGCTTGGTCCTGCTCCACGACCAGTCAATGCAACGACCTTCCACTTACTAGTACTATATACTACTATATATAGTACTATATACTACTATATATAGTACTATATACTACTGTAGTCGAAAGAGCTCGACTTCTCCCTCCATTCCAAGAGTAACACGCTTGACGTGAAAACTGGTCAATTTAATCATCGTTTGCAATCCAGTACAGTCCTTTGGATTCGAAATACGTTTCAATGTTAGTTGCGAGTCAAGTTTGATCATCTCTTCTGAATTAACTTTGAGCAGATGTAGAGATTCGCAGAAATAGGTCTTTTATATTGGGTGATCACCTTTGAACTTATTATAACGGACTGCTATTTATCAACTTAGTAATTAATTAAGTTTACATAATCTTCTATATATGACTGTCTTAGCGATATTTATGAGTAATAGAAATGCTTTTCTTTTTGTTTCAGGTGAGTAACTCCCACAAATTCTCAACGACGTATAAGTAAGTAATAACTTATTAAAAAGTTATCATGGTAAAGTTTTAATTTACTTAATTCACATCTCTGCTTAAAATTATGTAAAATTCGCAAACTGATTACTATAACGTCAGAAAAAGATAAATCTCCCAAACCATATTACCCATATTAACGATGATCAATCAAAGTCAGGATTCAAAAAGGACAATTTTTATTATAATTATAACATTGGACATTATTATTATAATTGAATAATTAAATACACAAAGTTTATTTTATGCTACGAATAATCAATCTATCATCAAGTAATAAACGTATAATGTTTTCTGCAATATCCCGGGATAATTTCGTGGATTTTCAAGACTAATTTCTTAGAGGGAAGGTTCTCGAACTATAGATGGCGTTTTTTAGGCATAAAATTGATTCTACAATAAAAAAGTAATGAAAAAGCGCAAAACCAATAACAGTTTGTGGCCGTATGGCGCGCCGAAGCCATTCAAGAAAGAAAAGTCGTTTGGTGAATGTCGCCTAGTGTTTTGGGTATGTCGCAGGAAGAGAAAGAGGTGTATGGCTATATTGATATGGATATTCCTTGTAAATATAACGTTTACGTGTAAAACTACATAATTCACATGTGTGGCGCTCTTCTCCCTTGCTTTTATTAGCAAAAATTATCTTTTGATTAATCTGCCGAAGCACCCTCTCAGCTTGACAGATATGTCTACCTATGTCTAGATAGGACTTATAGACATTTTGGTATGGAAGGGCGACTATCACCCTCCAGTGCAGCATGTTCGAGGGTTCTACAAGTGGAATGAGTTTACCCTGTTGATTATTACCAACAATCGGGACATAAAAGAACCACAGTTTCTCTTCTCCCTCGCCTTTTTGCTTCCGGCAATGATAATACTATTTTCACATTGGATTCAATTGAAAAATTGACGAGAACGTTATGTCGTCGAGACTTTTTGGTAACAAGAGGGGCCATTCATGTGTCATTTGAGCTTATCAAGTTTTTATTCAATTGCATCGCCACGGAAATAGAAAACACCATGCCATTAGAATTTTTAGAACTTTTATTCTTAAATTATTAATGCGTGTTTATCCATTCTTCGTGTAAGATTTTCGGATTTCCACTCAATTCACTGTCTTACTTTTTCTGCGTTTGTGTTTTTCTGTAGTTTGATGTTTTCCGCATTTTCATTCTTATCGCGTTCGCCTCATGCCGGAAAAGTTTTGCGAACCAGCGCGACGTGACCATCAAGATTACTTCGAAATTTACCAAACCTTTCGAGACACTCTTACGTGACTTTTTTTTTTCTTTACAGGACTGTTATAACTGTACTTGATTTTTTCATCCCTTTGGTGATACTCTTTTTTTTTTTAAATTTGAACCTCGAATTAAGTGAAGAAATTCAAAATGAAGTCATGTACTGTGACATTTTCAATCATAAAGTTCAGATGATATTTTATACCAAATTCACTTTATCTTTTACGTTATTGGAAAAAAGTCAATATAACGGTAGTATCGCCGTCAGACTATTCCAGCTTTCCGGGCTGTAGCAATTGGTGTAAAGAAGTTCTTCCCTCTAACAAGAATAAAGAGCACGCTGTCGCCGATAGAGGATGAAAGAAAAGAAGCTCTGAAAAAAGAGGTCGTCGTTTTCCTATTTGATATTCGAGGAGCAATCAAGTTGGGCTCTTCCTAGAGCTGATTCTCGACAGTCGATTACTGTAGTCGACGTATAACGAAAAGGTCTATTTCGAGTCTTCGGAGGATTCTTTTTGCCACTTCCCTCCCTACTAGAGTGCTAGGGTGACGAATCGCTTGCAGACGATATTTTAATTCGGCCTGGACCATCTGCTCCTCGTCATTGCTCGATTCCTCAGGCACTCTCTTATCCTATTATAAAAAGATGATGAGGTCGAAGTCGAAAAAACCTAACGCCTTTTCCGGCAATCTGATTCGTTGTCGCGTAAGTATCGATAGTGCTTTTCGACAATCGATACTTGCGCGCGCTCATTTGAATTTGATTTCATTAATCCTCATTTTATCACGAGTCTAAACTCGAAATATATCGAAAATCTTGGTTTTAAAAAAGCAATTTTATAGTAATATTTAAAATAAATAATCAGCTAATTTATTATGACTAATTAATAAATTAATTTAATAATTAGTTAACCGATTTTTCAAATAATAATGTACAACTATAAATTCGCTACTTTTTTTAGAAATTGAAACCATAATTAAAGATTCATACTACAGTAAACATAGTC
>CAJFCP010000075.1:1015539-1087239 GCA_904066005.1 Synergus itoensis | reverse complement strand
AATTTTGAAAACAATCTAATAATAATTATTTTTTATAACGTAAAATAGATGTTGTATCAATAGTTTATAAAGTATCAGACTTTAAAGAAATATGAAGTATCATGAGTTATAAACAAAAACAGTGGGTAATTATATTCTTTTAAAAATTTACTAGCGAGGTTTCGCCTTATAAAAAAACTTAAGAAATTTACAGTTTTGTAATAATATATAAAATAAACAATTAATTAATTTCATGATAATTAATTAGCCGGTTATTTCAAATAATACTGTACACAACTATAAATGTGGTATATGAATGCAGTAGTTTTTTTTAGAAATTTAAACCATAATTCAAGATCCATACTATAGTAAACACAGTTAATTTTGAAAACAATCTAATAATAATTATTTTTTATAACGTAAAATAGATGTTGTATCAATACTTTATAAAGTATCAGACTTTAAAGATTTAAAAACAAAGAAAACTTAGATTAAAATCAAGCCATATTTTACGTAAAGTAGCAAACGATTTGATTTTATTATATATTTAATTTTAATAAAACATGTTTACCGTAATTTACATAACTACTTTATGTTTTGCGTTATAAAAAAAACAGTGGGTAATTATATTCTTTTAAAAATTTACTACATTTACAGTTGTATTGGATGTTTAAGCGAGATTTATCCTTCTAAAAAAAACTTAAGAAATTTACAGTTTTATAATAATATTTAAAATAAACAATTAAATCATTTATAATGACTAATTAATTAATTTCATGATTATTAATTAGTCGGTTATTTCAAAAAATATTGAACACTACTATAAATGTGGTATTTTTGTTAGAAAAGAATCCACAATTAAAAATCAATACAACTATATAAAACGTAGTTAATTTTGAAAACAATCTAAGAAATATTATTTTTTGTGAAGCAAAACACACGTTGTAATTATTTAATTTATAAAATATAAGGAAACATTTTTTATAAAATTTTTTTTTTATTTTTGAAAATTATTTAAATTTTTTAAATTCATATCAGGTTACTGTTATTCCTATAAAACTCAAATTTTAAAATGTCAAATATTAATTATGACGGATAGAAAAGAAGAAATAAAATTTCATAAATTATAACTTAAAAAAGAAAAAGTAGTATCATGAACATTTAAGAAGGAAAAACAATCCTATTTCACCTTCCATTTCAAAAATATTATTAATTCAATGAAATTGATGGACTTATTTGTTTCAATAAAAATCTCGGTTTTAAAAAAGCATTTATATAGTAATATTTAAAATAAACAATTTACTAATTTATTATGACTAATTAATAAATTAATTTAATAATTAATTTACCGGTTTTTCAAATAATACTGTACAACTATAAATGCGAAAGTTTTTTTTTAGAAATTGAAACCATAATTAAATATCCATACTACAGTAAAGAAATATGAAGTATCATGAGTTATAAAAGAAACAGTGGGTAATTATATTCTTCTAAAAATTTACTAGCGAGGTTTCGTCTTATAAAAAAAACTTAAGAAATTTACATTTTTGTAATAATATTTAAAATAAACAATTAATTAATTTCATGATAATTAATTAGTCGGTTATTTCAAATAATACTTTACACAACTATGAATGTGGTATTTTTTTAGAAAAAAAAGACCACAATTAAACATCAATACAACTGTATACGTAGTTAATTTTGAAAGGAATTATTCCTATAAAATGTAAATTTTTTAAAATAAAATTTTAATTATGACGGATAGAAAAGAAGAAATAAAATATCATAAATTTTATAACATTTAAAAAAAGTAAATGCGCGCGCGGAGCGCGCGTTCGTTCTTGTATTATAAAAAACGAAGTCACGAAAATTCTCTACATCTGTTTTCAGTTCAAATTTTCAGTCAATTTATAATAAATGATAAAATTGTGTATTTAGCGTTAAAATTAATTAAGGACATCAAATTATGAGTTTTTTTTAGGTAAAAAGATGCAATTTGTATATTGAATTCGGTCTGCTTTATGTAACGAATGCTTTGTAGTTTGTAATTCAATTTAAAGGTATTTGCCGCTGGTACAATCGGGTTCCATGTACAATTGTTCGTTTGAGTTCGGAAACACTTCTTCTTTAGAGCATTCGATCGAATGTGTAAATTAATGGGCCTCTGTTCTCATACATTGTTGATAATTAATATCTGTCCCCCACAATTTCGCTCTATAATTAATGTATGATTTTCACGCTCTAGTAAAAAAAAAAAACATTTTATGTTTTGCAAAATTTTTACAAGTTCTCCATTGAGACTTTTTTTCACAAAAGTTTAGTTTCTTTAGTTTACTTTCTTTAGTTTCCAATATAAATTCACATGTTTTTAAAAAAGCGGTTTTAGAAAAGAATCGAGAAATTTTGCAGGTTATCGCGATTAATGAATTTTATAAATTTAGAAAGGACAAATGAGAGTTTCGTTTCATTAATTTCTGAAGAGAAACAAGATATATGTTGTGCGTAAACTCTGTCTTCATGTCACTATGTGTACATTTAGATGGAATGGTGCAATGGTGCATGCACCCTAAGCCACAATGTTTGCATCAGGCAGTCAGAAATTTACTTCAGTTTAACAGACTTCATCATTGTTGAATGTTACGTGCGCATTTAGGGTTTAATACTTGAGGCCGAATGTCCCATTCACATAACCGAAAATTTATGAGCTGAACTGGAAAATACTTTATTTCCCTTATAATAGAAATATATAGTCTGCGCGTTTATTCAACCTTCATACATTATTGAAACAAAGTAGTTAGTTTTTCATTTATCTTTTCTGGTACTTCTGGGGGGCAATTGTGTAACTTTTCACTTCCACTTTCACTTTTTTGTTTCCCACTTTTTAATATTTACTTTTTCCAAGTAACGTGAATTCAGTTATGACGTTTTAAACATCACCCAAGAACTTTAAGCGGTTCGCGTACTTATTTTTTATTCCTTGTTTTCGTGAAAAACTTGAAAAACTTAAAAACTTGGAGAAAAACGAATAAGAAATAAATACGCGAATCGCATACAATTCGTCAGGGACATTTAGAACATCAAAATTGCCATTCATATATATTTGGGAACAGTGAAAATCAAAAAGTAGAAAATCAAAAAGTGAAAAGGGAAATGGAAGTGAAAAGTTACATAAAATCGCCCTCCTAAATTATGTAATTTTCTAGAGGTAGATATTACTTTAACCATTGGGAGATCAGAATTCATAAGTTTACAAAGGGGGTGTTGGCTTCCCTTTGATCGCGCCCTGTCGCGACAAAATATAAAAACCCTTTCCATTAGAATAATTAGCCTTCCCTATAGTGATCTACATCTACAATAATTCAGTTGCAACATTTTAATTAGTCCAAGCACCACATTTTCATTTCACATAAATTCATTTTGCATCTTCTTCAAATATGATTCTCAGAATAGCTTTATAGCATCGTGGAACAAAGCTTGAGATTCAAAGCCATTCTTTTTTTCTAAATTCAATAATATAATGTACAAAATTATTTTCAAAGAACTAATTGTTATGTATCTCTGATAAATTAGTTTTTATATGAAATATAGACGACAATTAAAGCATGTCAATGTAGGTACGAGTTATTCAATTACAATGCACAGTGAGGTGGTTTACATATGTACAATTTGGAGATTTGCAGGTTTGCAAGTGTTTCAACCCACGAGCTGAGTTCAAGTCAGGGAGGTAAATTCTAGACACACGTTAGATAAGATCGTTCGTTACGTTCGTACAAGACTAATCCTTCCTTTACTCGTACATTTCAATTTCATTAGCCCAGCTTACACCCTTCCAAAGCGTAATATTCTCCTCTTGTGGATACGTGGTCTCGACTCTATTTATTCACCCGCGTAATTCACAACCGGAAGGTGCTCACCGACCGGAAACGCATACACGGATGTGGCCATTGTTACTAGCCCTCGCGCCAGCACTTTCGCCACCGAGTCACCCCTACCCTAAATTCTCTTTTCCCCTTTATTCCTCCTACACTCTCAGTCCCAATCCTCCTCGGTCCACTAATCACATCCTCGCGACCTCTCGTGTCCTTGTTTTAAATTGCAAAAAATTTCGACAGGACAAAATAATCGTCCATTCCCACAGGACATAAGAGGCTCCTTATTCGTTTTTCAATTTCTCGCAACAATTCCCCTGGATTCTCGCATTTTATAAATTTAACAGTCGCTCCACGAGAGTACTCGAAATATTATTGTATAATTTCGTCAAAGTAAAAGCTGTACTGAGTAATGTATGATGCACGATTTGCGAATGTCATGAAGTGATAGGATATACTGTGATTGAAGTGAATTGTAAATTAAATTTTTTAATCTGAGTAGTATTTAACTTTGTGCTAATAGCGGATGAAAATTTTCACTCCATGTGAATTTCATGTTTTTGAAATATGAAATATATACACTTTGTAAATTTAATTATTATTATTAAAGATATATTAAAAATATATGCCCGAGGGGTTTATGAGAAAATTTTGCAAATGCTGAAAATAATTATTAAATTGTTTTCAGAATTTTCGCCGCGATTTCATGTTTACTTTGCATACTTGAAAATACATGGATAATATTTCATATCGCTTTTCAATTTATTTTTTATTAATTAATTTATTGGAGTTTTATTATATTCACGAAGGCTGTGTACAGAGTCAAAATTATATTTACGAATTAAACGAGAAAAAAATTTTGCAAGAATATAGATTTCAAATTCATTAAAACGGATTTTCCTCACCGAACATTGGATATGTACTTAACAGTCTAAAATTCATGTCGTAAAATGCATGGAAAAGTACGTAATTCCAACAAACAGTAATTAAAAATCATAAAATCGAGCGAGCTAATATATTTTGAGTTTATGACTTAAAAGCTGATACGAGCACACTAAAAGTATCACTTTTTGACCCAAAAAGTGAATCAGTGCGCTTCGACTCTTTGATTTGGAATTATTCCTTTCTCTTTAAAAATTAATTACACTTTGAAAATATTTTCTTTGGGAAATGTCAAAAACCAAGTACTATTAGTGATCAAGTCAGGAGATTTAGAGTCTAATAATAAAAATAAATGACTTTTGTTACATAAATGACAGTCTGGACATGTTATCACGAGGTTTATCACTTTTTTAGAGGAATTCATGGAAAGTAAAATAAGTACTGTCACGATTTTAGCATCTCGTTGATAGAAGAGCTGAAAATTTTGAAAGTGTATGCACGTCAGAGTGATCCGAGTTGCAATTAAAACTTGATTAACTTGACAGGGTCAAAAGAGGAAAATGTTATTATCCGTCTGTCTCTTTACTTCTCTCTTTGTTTTATTCGCGTTTTCCGGTCCTTCGCTTCGGACGCGGCAAAGTTAACGGAATGTTCGGATATTTTGGTACTGTTCTGGTACACAGCTGTGTGACTCTTCTCCGATCTTCACTTTGCTCGTTTTGCTCTCATTTCGATTTACCCTTTTCCCTTTTTTTCCCTTTTTGCTGCCGTTTGTGCTACTGATATAAACTCGACTGCACGACCTGGCTTGCACATTGGCTTGCGGGGCCCAGACAAAGGCGAATCTTTCGCCGAGGCACGTGGTATTAATGGATTTCGTAGACTCGATGCGAAATTGGACAAACAACAGCACATCACAAACCCCACATACCTTATTCAAGAGTCTAATCAAATTTAGTAAAATGATTGCAAATGTTAAACAAATTTATGGGTTAATGTGTTGTTTTTGTTCATATTTTAAACTAGATTTTTCTAATCTGACAAGTTTTTCATTTTGAAGAAGCTAGAAATGCGCATTTTTAGAACTTACATTTTTCTGCATTCTTATAAATCATAAAAGTGTGTCCAGACATGAAAATTTATCATTAAAGCGTAAACAAAACTGTCTACCTAAGTTCAGTAACCAGGTTCGTGGCTGGTCAGTATACTGTCCGGTGAAATTAACCTTCCATAATTAAACACGGGCCACGGTAAATTAAAACAATAAATACCGGAGTGCTGCGAAATAGGAGCTAAAAAAGGTCGCGGAAAGGCCGAATTTGTCGAGCCATATATACGCCGCGTTTCACAGGAAATATACATATGCATGTTTTGTGCGTTCCTTTTTTATATGATAGTGTTCATCATTTTTGTTCTCTTTTCGATTTCCACTTTTTCACTCCTCAGATTTGTCATTTTCGTCATTTTTTCTTATTGATCAAGTTAAAATCCATGAGTACCGTTTCTCTTTGAAAATCTGTTTCTTTCATCTAACTCTGTACTGCAGGAAAAAATTCTCGTAATTATTTAATATGTAATTGCATAAGAGAAGAGTGAAATTATTCTTGTTACATTTTTATTCGTAGATAAATTAAGGTTGGTCTATTACAATTTTGGGGCTCCTGACCTCATTCAATTCCTTTCCACGAATCTTTTCTTGACCAGCATTCGATATGAAAGCAGCTATCATATATATATATATATAGATTCACTATTCATGTATTTCTCGGGCATTCACAATTTGATCTCTGACAAGTCTGTGGTAACTGGTGAAGGTTTTTTCATTCGTTTCTGCTGAAAATAAGTATCGAGAACGGACGGAATGGTTCATTCGTTTCAGAAAAAGATTCTCTAATACTTTAGGATCTCTACATCAGCAAAAAGTGAAATGCTACTTTAATTTAGATTCACGTTTGCTATTATTAGCCAATTTGGCCTGGAACATTTGCTAAATCATTAAATTTGAATTATTGTTTTTTTCAATCCAATTTATCTCAATACTGAATCTTTAACAAGATTCAAATATTTTTGTATATCATTGAAGTATCCAATTTTCCAATTCCTTTAACAAGAAGGATTTGGAGGATTCTCAATTGAATTTAAGTCAGTATCTTCAGTAAATGTAAATATTTTTGAGATTCGTACTTATAAATATGTATCAGATGTATTCAGATGATGTATTCAGATATGTATGAAGTGTCAGATTTATCTAGTAATAGTCCATCTTCTTTAAGAATAAAGAACACCACTGAAATCCAATTAGAGGGAAACGATTATACTAGTAAAATTACAATTCGACAACATGTGCATGCAGCTTTTCATTCAATTATCGATTTACATACTGCTTGAATTGTCACCGAGCGGTGTTTTGTCTCCTGGGGATATAGTGTGAATTTGCGTCGAAATTCGCATTCCATGTGTACGCTCATTGTCGCGGCTTTGGCTTCTACATGCCACCAAATCCCTACGATAATATGCACGATATTCGCGGTTCCGGCACTTGAATCGCATTATCAATTTATCACTATCTGTACAAGATACGAAGACGTTTCGGAATGAGCTTTAGAATTCCACCAGAGAGTATTTGTTAATTCAAAATTTCTGTCAGATGTAGTTTCATCTAGATTAACTGTTATCTATATACGATCAGATTACTAATTCGATCAGATGATTTTTATTGACATTAAAGTGAGTTTCGCACTTGAGTTATTCCTAAATTGCAGCGCAGTTATAAGGAAAACTTGATATTATAAGTTTCCACTTGGAAAACCTATCTTTTTTACTCGAGTGCAATTTTTGGAAGCAAAATTCTAATGACGTGGCGCTTTACTAGTTGAAGCGTGTACAGTAGATTGTTCCTAAATGATATGTACACATCGGTGTCAGGTCGATTGTGTGATGGTCGGAGTCTGATGTAGTTAGGACTTTCACATCTAATTACACATAGAATGCAAGGTACTGTAGTAACTCAAAATCCCTGAATCGGGGCTCCCCAGTGAGCACTACCACTTGGAATATCACAATGTGGGACGTGTAGAATGACGCTCGAAGCTCGATTATTAACTTCGCGTATTGGTCGATGGCATCGAACGCCGAGTTCGATAGGCCGAGCGTTATCTTCTCGCTAGGTTGCATTAATGCACCTCCTGGTTATGGGACAAAATGGTCAGCGCTGCTCGAAATGTTAGTTCGGCAGGCTTAACCAGTGAGTGCAAGCTCTTGCTCCCTGCTAAACACGAAGCCTATAGCTGGCTCTAACTATACGGCAAAATGGATTTTGGGATATCATCAGCGATATGGGGTAATTATTAATTGTCACCGCCTGTAATGGAAGCCTGAACTGGTGCGCTCGGTGCATTCCAGTGCGAAGCCTATGCAACAACCAAGCTAATATAAATTCTGCAAGGCCGTTGGGTTGATGCCTTGTTGGTTTCGCTTCGACCTTTCCGTCCGGAACAACATAAACCCTGAGTCCAATTACGAGATGTGTCGTTTTAAACGAATACAATGCCGCGAGGAACACACGTGCGGGGCTATTATCCTACTGATGACCCCCTACAGAGCGGATTCATTAAGCAGGTGTGATATACATATTACCTTCGACTCTCCATTAGATGTCATGTTTCTACGTGGTAATAGGCGCACCTGCAAATTCCATTTTCCGATTTTTACCGGTATTTGAGGATTTGACAACGTGTTCTGGACCCGAATATGGAGTCCAAGAAACATTTACTGCCTTTGCTAATATGAAAACTGAGAACATGATATTGGAAAACAATATGGGAAGGGATTCGAGGTTGACTATTCTACTTCGAAAATTATGGCATAGCTCATACTTGCGCATGATTTGAAACTGTGCACATAAACATTTTTGAAGAGTCGATGTTCCTTCTTCGAAGTTTTAAATGTATTACTTTTAACCTAGTTTGAACTCAATATTGAGTAAAAATTTGAATACTGATGCTTATTTTTGTAGACTGATATGATTTATATCAATTATTTGTAAATGCTGCATAATAAATGTTCAGTTATTTTCAGATAACAGTACATTACTGTTAGAATCAGAGTATAATGGGAAATCTCAAATTACCCAATTAATGATTGCATATTCTGAAGCAAAGTCGTTTACCGACTTCAGTATAATTAATACTTAATTCAAGCTTTATAAACGTATAGCAAAAAATATTGAAAATTTCATTTAAATTTTATGCATTTCGGCGTCAGATCCCAATAAAGTTAGAATAAATTTAGTTTCAAAGATAATGTAAATTGCTGGAATTACATATGTAAATGTATAGGTTCCATTAGAGACAGTTTCGAAGTTCAGTTGAAGTAACGTATAAGTAATTATCAACGAGGTGACAGCGGAGTAATAGGAAGGTGAGAAGTCAATATTAATTAAGTCAACTTAATTCATTAAATCGGAAAGAAGGTGTATATTTAGGACTAATTAAATATCAAATAGCGAAATCCGACGGAGGAAGGAATTTACAAAAGAGTAATCTTCGCTCTAGTTTCGATATAGTTTTTTATGTACTTAAAGTCATGACTGCGTGAAAAATAATTGTACTAACTTTAAAGTTTTTACAAATGAACTACTTCACGAGAGTGAAACATACCTTCATTAATTTTCGCGTTTAATCTCGACGCATCAAAGTAGAATATTTTTCCTTTCACGTGTTCACCCTATCCTACTATATCGCTCTATTGAATTTTCGGTTCAGTAAAATGATAACGATGAGAGGATCAGATGAAATTTTAATAGAACTCGAAAAAAACATCGAGAAAAATATCTTTAATTTATTTATTGAATAAATCGACGTGCTCTTTAGATAAATATCAATTGATTGAAAAAAAAATACGAGCAAAAATCTAGAAAGCAGAGGTCGTTAAAATGTGAAAAGGGATGAATGAATTTTTGTTTAACTAGACTGGAAATAAACCAGCATTTCAAAGACGACTTTGTCATCCTCATTTACTAGTCGACTGCCGATTGCAAAAACAAGATATTCTTGGAATAAGAAAGTGCATGTTTGTGAGGAAAAGGAAAATCAGGTCAAATATTAAATCGGAATTTTCATTTTGATGATATACTCCCGATTTATATAAAATATGAAAAAGAAAATTGAGGGAGATAAGTGGAGGGAGGGATATTTTACTCTCGGTAAATGGTATAATTTCACGATGGCACATAATGTTGGTACAGGTTGCAACAGTTTTCACTAAGGTCGACCACACGTCTCATGAAAACCAGTAGACTTCAGAGGCTGGTCACGTACCAACAAGAATGACCACCTTACCCTGCAGCCACTCAACGCTAACAATTTATTTGCGACGCAGTCAACTGCCCTTCCGTATTAGACCTTTCGTGATTAGTGCATGTCGCTCGTTATCTCAGCAATGAGTTTTCTTTATTTGAGGACGATGACTTCGTTAGCACACAAGGACGTTTCCACTAGAAAATGTTAATTGGTAAAACACTCTTACAACTCACAAACTCTTAAACTTCGTCACCGACAATCCTAAGGATATTTTTTTATCCAAAATTGGACAAAAATGCTAGAAAAGAAAATAGATTGATAAAGATTTATACAAAAATGATATTTATTTTGCCGCTAAAAATTAAAGTTTATCTTTGTTAAATAATTCCGATATTTTTATAAATCAGGCAGTTGGATCAATCGTTTAAAGCTGCACTGGCTGTCGAATGGTATCCATTATAGTTGCGCGATATCCACAAATTACTGACGGTTTTCAATTTTGCTTGGCTTGACATAATCTATAAACGTCGATTTCGTGCTAACGCGAAACATCAATCGGCAGATATGTCATTCATCACGTGGCAGAAATCAAGCATCTACCTATAAGCTCTAAATTAAAAGTTGTTTTACACATTTCATAGGAAAATTGCACTTAATAAGGTAAAATACCCAATTAACGACACTTTTACGATCACCCTACAGAAAAAACGTAAATTGAAAGATTTGAAAAATTGTTTACTTCGGAATGTTTGTTCCTATGTAAAGTTCTATTATTTCGGCATCAAAAAACGGTGGCTACGGAATTCTATCTATGAAATTGTTGATAATATGACGCTTTTTTTATACCTCTGCATGTAACCTATTAACGACGCGAGAAATTTGACGTAACCCTATTAACGACGCTCCTTGGAACCTATTAACGACGCTTTGATTTTCCATAATTTTATTGAATTTCTAGATTTTGCATGTACACTACATGGTTTATTGATCTTTTTAATAAACATTTGTTAACTTACCTTGTATAAAGTTCGTTTATTCACGTCGGAAAAATTAGTGACAACACAACATAACCCGCGAGACTTGTAAGTAAAAATGGGGCGCAAATTCAGGCGTGAATGGCGTTTCGAAGCGGAGCAGTTCAATTTGAATTAATGAAAACGTCTAAATAAAATGAAAATATCGACAAATTCAAACGTCATCATAAAATATATTCATAGCAGAATAAATTAGAGTGAAATGTTGCAATATTTAATATTGTATATATATTTTTTTAAATAAACGAAATTCAAATCGTCGTTAATCGGGTACGTGTCGTTAATTGGGTATTTTACCTTAGCCATCATTTTCAGAGATGATTTTTTATTTTTATTTATTTTGTATTTGGAATAGTTTATTTCGTTATTAAAGTAATGTTAAACTCTTCAATTTGGAATTATAAAGAAATCAGATGACTCAGATGTAAGCACCTCATGCAGAGCTACTATCTAATCAGCTTTATGAAATTCACCCTCTTTCAGTCCCATCCCAGATTTTGATCAGTTACCTGGACGATCTGCAAAGATCGATGTATACAGATAATATTTGATTAGTTTAGGAGAAAGCACGTGATTAAGCAATCTGACTATTTTGTGGTAGTGTGAGTTTCCATATACGGTGAATATTTCCCAAACTATGAGTCGTTTAGACAATAATGTCTCTTACTGATAAATCTGGGTACTAAAATTTCGAAATCTGACATTTGTTACTCTAGTTAGCCTAGTTCAACTATATATTTATATTATGATATTATTTTATGGCAAAGATATTACATTGCAATTTGAAAATTGAGTTTAAACGATCGGATGATAGATCAAATAGACTTGATTAAGAAATGTGAATAAAAAGCTTCTGTATCAGTGAAGTGAACTTTATTAAATAACTTCACGATAAAGTTTATATTAAGACTGCTTTTTTTTCTTGTTATTTTATAATTTAACTTTTTTTATGGAGTTAAAAGCTACTAAAATTGATTCAATGAAGCTGAAATCACCTGCTGGGCAAATATTTATTGTATAATTGATCAATAAAATCGGAATGCTTTTTAATTATCGGAAATTTTCGATTTTTAGATCATATTATTCACTCTGAGCATTTTTCAATGTATTTTTATTAATGCTACTGAACGCCCCTTCTGTGTATGCTTTTCTGGCTGAATACATTTCAATATTTGGCATATGTAATTTATAAATCATGCGAAATACATATAATCTGTTCATTAAAGTGTAAACGATACAATATTTATGAATTTGAACTTTATTTGGAAAATTTAATATTAACGTTACTCTACCCATAAGGCAAGAATCAAATTTTAGAAGGATTATTTTTCAGTTTTAAATTACTTGTTTCGTTCTCGTTTTTACGATATTTACAGGATTTTCTGCTTTCACAAAGCCATCATTGAATCAAGGCTGACGATAAGTAAAAACGACGCACCCTCGTCTAACTAATAAATCTTCCTGTCGTTGTAACGAGTTTCGCGCTGAGACAGAATCGTTACGCGTGGGATTAAACTAACCGTTATAACTGTTATAACGTCAACCGATTTGTTATAATATTGGGCGATTGGCTGTTTTATCTTTTTTTTATCAAATCTACCTCATATTACACTGAAAAGAAGCGAATCATTGATCATCGCTCTAAACAAATATTCCTTTAGGACTCGTTTCAGTATTAACGAAAAAAAAAAGATCATATACATCGAATATCGAAATATCTCGAAATGCGTGGACTGATTCCTTATTGGTCACGTTATCATGAGAAAATTAAAAAAATAGGAATCATCTCCGCACGCTGAGATCTGAGATCTCTTCTTTCTGCCTGAAAGAAACTTGTAATGCCTATTGTTATTTTTAGTCGGAACAATGTAACACGTTTACTTTTGCATCTTCGTTTATAAACGTTGTCAATGGGCAGTTACATAATTTACACTACTTAGAATCTCTGTGACATACAATCTTGATTGGACTGACGTATATATATGTATAAATTTATATGCATTGTCTACATCTGCATTTTTTATAGATGGTTTCCAAAACCAAAGACGGTGGTACACGTATCAGAATTGTTCATATCTATATTATGGCCGCGCGGCTCTGTATTCATTTTACGTAGGAGCAGCATACGCGTGCACACCAACGCATACACTTGCGCTCTTGAATGTAGATGAATGTATATGCATTTCGTGTACGTGTACAGAGCATATCATATACCTGGTCTTGGAATTACCACTTGCCAGAAGACCGCAATGCATACTGAACAGCCATTCCCCTTTCCCTATATTGCTCGGTCACCTATACCTACGTATAGAATATCTGATTTTCAAGTAATAATCAATCTATCATTATCTGCATAAATAACAAATCTTATAATGGACTATTTGATATGGTTTCACAAAGCTCGAACAGTCTGGAACTAAATTTTTTGGGAGTTTTGGTTGGAGGGTGTCTTCATTTAGTGGCTTCTAGGGGTTGCAGAATGAGTAGTCTTCATTTTGGGGTGGTTTTTGGTTCAAGATTGATTATTCTTGTTTGTTTTCGAAAACTTTGAATTTATTCTGTTCTTATAATTCAAATTTGATTGCGACTGTTTTCTGCACTCCTATCAAAAAGTTTTGAATCGAAACTACCGTTGTTGTATAAGCAATAAGGATACACTTTATTCTTATGGACCACAAACACCAACAGTAACGCCGCCGACTCTTTATTTTACTTGAGCGTACATAGAAATTTTCTACCTCGGAATTCATGCAAGAACACGTAATCTGATAAGAAGAGACATTAGGGAAAGTTGCTTCCTCTTCTCGTCGCGATTAGCATATATCATTTCAAACTTCTTCCAAACATGAAAATCGATTGGTACAGCTGTACCCTCTTCATATTTATCTCTTAGAATTATTTTTGATCTGCTTACAAATTATCTACAAATTATTCAATATAAAAATGTTCCATTTACATATTTTTATTCGCGACAGGAAGTAGCATTAATTAACGGCGATAAAAGTGATACAACTCTCCAATAAACGGCAGGAAGTCGGGAAGTGGGTAATGGCTATTATAAATTTGCAAGCAATCGATTATCTGCCAATTTTATGCTCATATCGATGCTTTATAGTTGTAAAATGAAGAGATGGGTGAGCAATGACTCTGTTTACTTAAGGCTATGTGCATGTTTGCGAAGATAGTACCGAATCAATATTACTAGCAAATTTCCTCCCAATTAGGAACTTAAAAGGGAAAAACTTTATTTTCCTCACCAAACGAACCGTTTTCATCCAACTACTTGAATCTCTTGGCTGATGGTAGCAAAATTACGGTTCGCCATTCGCGATCATTTTGTGTTTACTCGAATTATTGACTTCATTTTTATTCACTCGAAGTGTCAAGCGAAAACTTTTCTTTATTTGAGAAGTCTTCTTGACTTAGATTTTTTTTTATACAAAATAATTTGAAGATATTTTTAATTCTATCTGTTTGATAAAATCATAACGCTAGGCCAAAACGTTTTCGCTCGCTCTTTTAGTGAAGAGAAAGCAGCGGAGATGTAATTACGACACTGCACGAAAGCAAAGTCTAGCAGATTGTATTCGGAAGTGACGAACACAGCGGCTCAATGAGCAGTTGGATCCCATTTGCATCGTATTACGTATTCTCGGGAACAAGAAAATGTTGGAGTTAGGTCACGCGTTAGTAACGAGATTATTAACCGAGAATATCCGGTAGCTATAATAGACTACGAAGCTGAGGAGGGAGTCGGAGAGGAACAGAGAAAGAGAGAAAGGAGATGAAGAAGAAGGGCTAGAGAGAAATAACAGAGAAAATAGTATGGTTCGAAGCATGCATCGTTGCACCGCTATTTTGTAACTTTCTGCGGGGTTAAAACGAAAGTTTCCTTGTTTCATTTTTCTCGCCTATGACTTCCTGCAGAGATTAGCCCTTCCGTCTAGCTAACCGACCAGTCCGACATTCCACGAGGCTTGAAAAGAATCTACCCTTGATTACAAGTTTCCTGAAAGAGAAAAAAGTTTGCACCGAGTCTCGAAATTTTTTCGTTGCCCTTTTTTCCGCAGCGATTAAAGGGAAATTAATTTTTCCTAGTTTCGCTGTAGAAGGATGGGTTCCTTTGAAACGAGCAACGAGGACATTTTCATATTTTCTTCTGATCCTCAATGTTTTTACTGTATTGTAATATGAAATCTTTCATAAACATTAAACTTTCCAACATATTTTCAATATCTAAAGAATTTTCTTCTTTGTATTTTTGATCACTAATCTAATTTTTTCTTTTTTTTTTGTTACAGGTGAGTCCCCTGAGTAATTTCCTTTGGCATTTTTTGTGAGTATTGAATATAAATTATAAAACAACACAGAATCGGCTTTGGATAGATTTTTAAACGAAAAATCAAGGCATTCTTGAAAGAGGATTTTTAAAATAACTTGAAGCCAATTTTTACATTTATAAACAAGCCTTTTTATGAATTATGTTGTTACTCTTTTCTTTCTATAGAAAGAATAGACTGCAGAATACACTTGTTCATATTTCTAGAATTTTATAATTAAATGTAGCAATTTTATTGGCATTTTATTCCATCGAAGTTGATAAAATTCATCGAGCACGCATACGGTTATGTATATAGAAAGATTTGATTGAAACCAGGCTGGAGCCCATTTCAATCAAGCATTGCGTGTGCTTCGTGTTACGATAAATTCTTCCTAGGAAAAAGGCAAATCATCTCAGGTTATAAGCTTCGAAAGGGATTTTTCAGTTTTAAGAGATGAAACTAAGATATTGAATAATTACACACTAAATCCCAGGATGTCAATCTTTGATCCAAAAGTGGATCAAAGCGGTGCACAATGGAAAAACAATAAAATTGACACCTACATAGCAATATGTAAATGTAGTTATAACTTTTCAATCGTTTTTTCTTTCTGTAAGACTTTGATCCACTTTTGGATAAAAATTTGACACTTGGGATTTAGTGTGTAACAAGAATCGATAGAGAAAACTTTTTACAAGTTTACTCTGAGACATAATTTTATAAATATGACAGGGAAGTTTTGAACAATGGAAATGCAGTGACAATGCAATCGACTAAATGCCACACCCGTTGGGAACTTCTGGCATCAATTAAATTTCAATACAAGTTTAATTCAATTAGACGAATTGATCAACGCTCGACTCATTTAAATGAAGTCGAGACTTATTAAGAGTAATAGCTTGATCGATAAAGTATATATCACATTAATTAAGAGGTTATTTCTACCTTCACTTAGCATGAGATACGATAATGAAATTATTTGACATTTTATTTTAAAATGAGAATTCGAATTTCGAGCTTTCTCTGAATAAAAAAAATTGCCGAGTTTTACCCAGAAGAACTAAATCTCTGTGGTGACTTTTCTCCATATATTATACATTCACTTAAAACTTTCAGTGTATATATCCTCTATCTGAAATTGTGCGATAGATCCTTTGCGTCTAAGCGACGAGACGTTTTCCAAACGTTGTAAACACTTTAAACAAATTACCTTTGCCAAATTGAAGTAACCTCCGCACACGTATACACACAACTTGCAAGGCATCACAACCCCTCCAAGATTTGTTCCATGTTTCACTCACGATCCTTTTCTCCTGTCTCAGTTTCTTCTTTCTCAGTTTCTCTCTTCTTAACTTTCCTTTTCCCTCTTTCTCCCTTACGATGCACCGTAAGTACCAAAGAAACGTCACCCTCACCACCCCTGCATTCATGGGTGCACAACACTCATAAAATGCAAATATTATTAGTAGCCCCCTGTACTCTACTCATTCCCTATTTCTATAGAACAATACTTGATATTCAAACGGTGAGCTTTATGACGAACGTGGAACATCTCGTTCATGGTCTAGACCTGTCTCCATGCGGTAAAAACTGCTTTAATGCTATAATTATTGTTCAGTTTCTCTGCTGTCCATTTCATCGTGCTGTGAAAAAGGAGCGAGCGAGTTTCGTTGGTTTTATGATCCGTCGTTACGACCAGTAAAGATGTCTTCATTTTTATTAAATTTTTGCCCCATCGCAATTGCAGTTATAAACGGTGTTTCGCCTCTTACGATAAAGATGCATGATGCAGAAAGTGCAGCTGCAATTCCTAAAGAGCGTGAGAACTCTGAGTCCTCGAGAGTCTCGTTAGTAGTGAAACGATTTTCAGGATTCTAAAGCATGCTCTTGTATAGACGATTCTCCAATCCTATTTTCCTATGTACTCTCGTAAAAGCATATATGACATAATATTTCCAACATTTTGTGCTTTGCTGTTTAGGTGTTTTCGTTATAATTCGTAGACGCTTTAAAATATGCTCTTTTTTAGTTCTTACCTTTTAAGAAAACTCTTGTTAAAAATCAGAAACAAGTAACTTTCTTTTGCTCCTTTGATGAGACTGAAGTTTTCAACTTTACGATAAACGAAAATGAAAAATTTTTCTTTTTTCTAAAACTTACAAGATCCAAAATTTTTTGGTACAAACTGGTTTTATGGAATCCAAAAAATGACCTATAAAAATTTCCCTCCTCGAGAATTTTGAACTCACCCCTTAGACCAAAAAAATTCTTTAATTCGTTGAGCCAAAATTTTATTGTTGATAATGAGACTTCTCAATTTTAAAGGGCACCAAAAGAAGTTTCATCCCTTCAACTCATTCGGAACTTATCCCATATTCACCAAAAACTTTTTTAAGGAATGACATGGGTGTGAATTCCAAATGAGCTACAAAGATGAAACCTTTTGGGATGTCTTTTAGCATTGAGAAGACTTACTATCAGCAAACAAATTTTGACCCAACGAATTAAGGTAATTGTGGTTAATTTTTTTAGTTTAAGCCAATAAAATGGTTTTTGAAATTGTGGCACCTACGCTCGTATGCAGTGTCGCCCTTCATACGTGACCCAAGATATTTGTTTTTAGTCTTTCAAGAGAAAATCCTCTGTAGACTCGTCTCCATTATATTTATCCACTCTTCGAGCAATCTATCACGAAGTGGTTACTTGGGCTCGCCATGCAAAGTAGGTATTACGTCTTGGCGTTGAAAAATGTCCGTAAAACGTCTTTACATGGGTTGGAAGTTAAGCACATGTTTCCAAGGCAAAAGACCATGTGATAGGACACACTCGACGCGAGAACGATCTTTTATTCATTCGGACGCTAATTAAAGGTAAACTCCTGTACTCAATACATGCGTAAATATGCAAAACAGTGTACATCTGCGTGTATATGTAGGCGGATGAGTGAGGGAGAAGGTGTGCTCGTGTGAGCCTTCGTTGTTTGGAGAGCTTCTTACAAATTAGCCGTGAATATTCATGTGCCAGAGCGACGTAAAACCGCAGGTGGTGCGGCAGCCACCTTGCTGGAATGCTTTTGAGGTCATGAAATGAGAACCACTGTTTGGCTTTTGATTAACAGTAGGCGCTTTGCTCAAATGCCACAGATTCACACATCAAACATCTGGCTCTCAACAGTTTAGCACATTTCTACAGTATGCGTTTGTGGTGTCTAGCAGTTTGTAGAGAGGAGAGTTGATCTGCCTCTTGGTCTTGCTTTAACACGTATTTACGTACGACAACATCACGTTCAGACACCCTTGAGTGGAAGTTGAGAACTTGAGGGGTGGAACAACCACTCGCGATCGACCTTTCAAAGCACGTCCCGAATGATCTTCAAGAAGTTTCTGGTAAACAGATATTTCAACTCGCGACGCTTCTCCTCTGCATAAACGTTATCTGCACCGATGGCTTTATAGCGGACTGTGCTCCTCTCTCAAATCCGATGCACAGTTTTTCAACCGTGCTTTGTAATAAAAGTTGTTCAGGATGTTAAGTCGTAAACTGAATTTGCCCACATTCTATACGAATGAGAAAGTTGTGGAGGGAAGCATAAAGTAGATTCTGTTTATTGTATTGTTGAAAGATTAAATTCTGCCTGATTCATTGGTAAAGGATTTCAAACGGGATGCTATTCTTTAAGTACAGTATTGTCTTGCAAAACTTTTAGCAGAATATTTTAGAGAAAGTCACATTCAGTATCTTGTGCACTAGGGTTTTAAGATTTTTATTTTTATTATCTTTTACCAGTTAGATTTATCAGGTAATACGAAATAAGGTTTTTTAACATGCTTGATATGTAAGCTGCGTAGTGTTTTTACAATTTTTTACAATTTTTAATAATCCTCGTAACTTAGAAATATCTAAATTTGCAGAATCATATTTAAGTAGAAAAGGCACGCGTTGGTCAGACGATGTTATATCTTAAGTAGAAATGGAAATGATTTAAAATGACTTATACTACTAAAAAAATGTGTCCGACTTAAAACGACTTAAACTCCTGAAAACATTATGTCTGACTTAAACCGACTTGTGCTACTGAAAATTAGTTAGGACTGAATTAAAACTACTTGTAATTATTAAAATTCATTATGACTGACTTAAAAGCACTTATACTACTTGAAATTTATTATGAATGATTTAAAACAACTTATACTACTAAAAAAATGTGTCCGACTTAAAAAGACTTAAACTCGTGAAAACATTATGCCTGACTTAAAACGACCTGTGCTACTTAAAACTCGTTAAGATTGATTTAAAACGATTTTTACTTCTTAAAATTCATTATGACCGACTTAAAATGAATGAAAACGACTTATACTACTTAAAATTCGTTAGAACTGAATTAAAACTTATACTGATTAAAATTCGTTATGACTGACTTAAAAGCACTTATACTACTTGAAATTTGTTATGAATGATTTAAAACAACTTATACTACTAAAAAAATGTGTCCGACTTAAAACGACTGTTACTACTTAAAATTCTTTAGGGCTGAATTAAAACGTGTACTTATTAAAATTCGTTATGACTGATATAAAACGACTTGTACTACTTAAAATTCGTTAGGACTGAAGTAAAACTTTTAACCTTATTACTTATTTAAATTCATTATGAACGATTTAAAATGACTTATACTACTAAAAAAATGTGTCCTACTTAAAACGACTTAAACTGCTGAAAACATTATTTCTGACTTAAAACGACTTGTGCTACTGAAAATTAGTTAGGACTGAATTAAAACTACTTGTAATTATTAGAATTCGTTATGACTGACTTAAAAGCACTTATACTACTTGAAATTTGTTATGAATGATTTAAAACAACTTATACTACTAAAAAAATGTGTCCGACTTAAAAAGACTTATAATACTTGAAACCCTTTATGCCCGACTTAAAACGACTTAAACTCCTGAAAACATTATGCCTGACTTAAAACGACGTACACTACTGAAAATTCGTTAGGACTGATTTAAAACGATTTTTACTTCTTAAAATTCATTATGTCTGACTTAAAACGACTTATACTACTTGAAATTCGTTATGAATGTCTAAAAACTATTTATATTGCGGATATTTCTTGAGAGTATAATTTTAATTTATGGGCATTAATTTATTGCTGGGAAGACAATTGAAAGGGTCCTTAATTTCATAAACAAGAAAACAGTGAAGGTTTTATTACAATTCGAGGAACATAGAATCTCCATAAAAAAACGAGTAACTCGCGTATATTGCGACGTGAAAAGTAGTTGCTTTTATTACGTCTCCGTCCGTTATTACCACCGTCAACGTCCTTCTGTCGTTAGTGGGCTTATCCTGTACCCGTAAGTAGCTGGTTGAAATTAAACACGATTACGCTATTTTATCAAAAATACAATTCCGGAAGTTAGAGTGTCTGCAATGAATTTATAGCCATAAATGACCCTAGAAAGCTTTCCGCCTTTATCAGATATTCACTTACATTTTTAATGTTAGCGCTTTCATTATAAATGAATTTAAATTAGAAAAACAACATATTTTCAATAAATTATCTCTCTTTATTTTTCTCTACAAATTAAAAAAGTTCTTGTTTAGCAGTGAAAATTAAGAAGATACATTTTTAGGGTAAGGTGCTTTGGGATTTGCTTCTTAATATTTGATTAAGTAAATTGCTAAAGTTATACTCTTTCACCTGACAGGAAATGATATTCTGTGAAGTGAAGGTCATGGAAAAATCCTATCAGAAGTGAAATTATCTCCTTTGATGTTCCTTACAGCCACAGTAAATATCAAGGGGTAATTTTTATCCCAAAAAGTTGGATGAAAGCGCTGCAAACAGTTGAAAACTACATTTATAGAAGTCGTGAATGTGTTGTAACTAACTGTTCATTGTATTCAGCGTTTTAATCGATTTTCGGTTACATAATATCTATTTAAAGTTTCCTCGCTACCTTAAACTTGAAGAAATTTTTAAAAATGAGAAAGAATAAATCGAGGTATAAGAAATTCTGTATCCGCATTCTTTTTCTCAGCTAATTTAGCTAATCGACAGTGTTTAGCCTACTTTTAAATTTCCACAGCAAGTTTAAATAGTCTGCAAACACGTTTTTCACAAAGTCTCTTTTTGCTGAGGTCGCAGTCTGATTTAGCAATTATTCCAAGACCTTAATGGCGTCTTCCGGTTTGCGCAAGTTCTTGCGTACTTTTCTCTAGTCACCTAGCTTTTTCTGTTTTCTTTTTCATGGAAATATACAAGTGGAAAATTCGTTTCTCGGTAGTTTGAATTGTGAACAAAAGAAGTCGGGGACGCGACTTAGAAACTGTCCAACGACCGTAGTAAAACATTACTTATACGAGGACAGGACAGAGTTTCACGCACCTTTGCAAGGAATTCACGCCAATTTGCAAAAACTTGAGTCCTGAGAGCGGTAATACTAGCTTATTATCCTCGTAAAGTTGCCCTTGCAAGCATTCAACCAACCTACACAGATTGGTCCACTCTCCAAGCATGCACATCTGTTCTATGCGTAGGAGTATTTAAACATGAACTGCACATTATACCTTTTCATTTTAATAATCAATATATGTAAATAATTTTTAATGCTTCAATAACTCGTTGAAATGATTTTTTGGTTTTCGAATATCCAGCATGGAATCTCATTTTAGAGATTCTAAAATGAAAATGCTTTTAATGTTGACATAAAAAAAATTTGGAATAATCTGCTTTATAAAATTGTATATCTCTCTTTGTATATTTGAAAGAGAGATAATAGCACCATTGAAAGACTAAACGTACAAACCAGCAGCTAGAAACAGGTAGTTTTGCAATGATTGCATGAAATCTATTTTGCCGCATTGTCAATGCCATTTTTTATGTTTTGTATTGTACGCACGCATGTTTCACTGACCCATTACGATTGTTATTCTTTCGATCACAAGGGTTCTGCCTGCAGGGTATATAGCATAACAGTTGTTGTAGTACTGTTCTGCTCGATGCATTACGGTGTTTTCTCCTGTAAAAAAACATGCACTATATGAGGAAATGCAATACCGCGCTGCTTGTTATTTGTAAACTCGCGAAATCCATTCATGCAGAATTTTATATGCACTTTCGGGTTCAATTTTTCATTCCTGTATCGATTATGTGACCTCTAAATATATCTGCTTTTATTTTACTTAAAACTCGAAAAACTAAACGCGTTTTCAATCATAAAATGTCAAAATAAACGAAACAAAAATGTTCAAAACAGACGAATGGAAATCGTTTGCAAGGGGGCGATTATTTTTTTCAATTTCGCTTCTAGTTTTTCGAAATTTACGTCGGTTGACTTTTTTTGACACTGTGTGACAATTAAAATGTGAAAAAGACAAACGACGTGAATTTCGAACAAGTGGAGGTGAAAGTGAAAATGAAAAAAGTTACATAATCGCCCCGCAAATTATTTTGGATTTAGCAAGTAATTATAGTGAAGTGAATGCAGATTAGGTATTCCTTGTGAGTAGTTAGAGATTCAGTCTCGATTCTCGATAGGCTAAGAGCGACGGTTTGACTACTGTGGTAACGCCAATTGAGTCTAATATAATCTGCCCTATAACTAATTCCATGACGTCTATGATCTTCAGCACTTGCCCCCGCTTCCGTCATAGTCGATTAATTATTACCAGGTCCCTCAGGTCAACTAAGATACACCCACATAGGTTCCTAGTGTCTATATGGCATGTACTAGTTCGAATCCTAATGCCAGAATATTAAAAATATTAAAATGTGCTCTTTCGTCTACTAAGCTTATACATAATTTAGATCATAGACTTATGAATAATAAGTTAAGAAAATTTTTAGAGGTAAAGGAAATTGATAATTATAGGGAAACAGAAACGAAAGAGGGTGGAATTTTACGAGAATCTTGTACGAAGTTGACTTGAATGAAGTCAGAACGAATAACTGGAATCGATTGTAAAAAAGGGACAGACGACTTACGGACAAGAGCGTATTATTATTGAGAACGATCAAAAGGATATTAACGGCAATAGCTATAGTAAAAGAGACTGGAAAAATGGGCGGAAAAATATGAGGGTGCAGTAGCAATAGGATGCAATAACTCAAGAAGTAGGAATTAATAGAGCAATAAATATAAGCCAGGATAAATCGAAGAAAAAAGGAAGTTGTATTTTAATATTATAAATAACGGAGTATAATTTTAGAAGTATAATTTTTAAATAAATTCAATGCAGACAAAGAACTAGAGATAATTTCAGTTTATTTAATTATTTATAATTATTTTTGATGGCCTAGAAAGGGACTTTAGTGTATTATACATATTATGATGTTGCGAAATTATTTCCTTAATTTAAATCAGCTCCTTAATTGATACAATTTAGAAGACTGTAAATCAGAGCTTACATAGCTTTCATGATTCTGCTGAACGATGAAGGCACAAAAAAGGCCTGTTGAGGGAGATTACAATGACTCCTTGGTGCTGATAATCGTTCTGGCAGATGAAATGACGAATACTGTTACTAAAGGAGATGAAATACTTTTGCACAACGCCAATTGTGCGGAGTTTCGTGTTGTTTCCCTCGAACCTCCTACAACAAGCGTCAAGCATTTGCGTCCTCGGCATATACAGGGGTCGGATGAACGAGATTTACGAGCTATGCAGGCTTGTTATTTCTACACGCCAATGTACACTGACACGAAAAAGAATGAGATTGTGTGATCCGCGGTTTTTCTATAGGCCGGTGATTAAACTGTTTAATATCACAAATAGTCAACGCCCTGTTCAGTCGAGACCCCCTCAACCCTGCTTTGAAACCTCGCTACAACAACAATGGGATTGTTGTCTGGCTTTTAGGTAATGTCATATTTGGACAGAACTACCTGCTAAAATTTACGTAAATTCTCCTCGTCGAGCTTTTATTGCTCTAGGTTGACAAATTTTTTTAACTGAAATTCCTTCCTGAATGTTTAAAATATTTTCTTTCTTTTTGTAGAGGAATAACTGTTATTGTATATACGTGAAGAAGAGAGCACGATTTTTAAACTGAATTCTTTGCAAGAATGATATTTATATTTCATTGATTGCGGGAAATATTTCATTGCGCGAGTTAAATTGCAATACTATCCAGTATTGACGTACGTATTTCAATATTTACTTTTTGAAAATAGACGACAAATATTTTTCGTGTTCGTAAAATGAATGGTAGGTTGCGAAATAATCGTAAAACTTCAACTTCTCGTAGAACGAGAGAGGGGCTGGACGCATTGACTTTATCCTGATAAATTGTAGGCAAAGGTGTGGCTGATCGATCGGATATTGCAAATGTATGTACTACTGCGGTAGTTGATTCGACAGACTCAGAGAGATGCATACCTCTAGATTTATTTGATTTGTGCTATATTGTACATTGAAACCAGCAGCTGATGAAAGCAGTCTATAACTCGAATCATATATAACAATGTCTACATTATCAAATAATGCAGACGTTATTTGAAGGGTGTCGCGGTATAACCGTGTAACACTTTCTTCAAAATACGTTTTATTGGCTTAAAAATTCCCTAAAATTCTCATTTTTTTATTTTAATAATTCGTTTTTAATTATTTCAACTAAATTATAAATTCCAGCATTATATTATGCATAAGATTTGAACAATCGAAAAACATTATATAACGTTTAGTGCGAATCCCATTAGGAGTAATTAAGAAACCGATGATTAGTTATAATTGGATCGGTAGTATGTGTAAAATAACGTAACGTAAGCGCCCTTATTAACCGTGATAGTCGTGTTAATTAACGTATCTTATGGTAAATCGATTTCACTCTGGTCAATGGTTATTTCATTTTAAGTGGTCTGCATTATCGTTCCCTTTCAAAATTTGAGTCCTAGAAAACTATTTGCAAGAAATGATTATTCTCTCTATGAATTTCTTTTAGTTACATTAGCTATATATGTATAACAAAATGGAGTAAACCATTAGGGTAGGTAAATATGAGTAAATATTATTCTGGTAGAAATCGTTGGTTTATTTGACTGGAAAGCAGTGAATCGTAACGCAAATTTGCCATGACTTAGTGCGACCGCCGTATTGGGCAATTGGCGGACGAAGACTCTCGTCGGAAACCCAATGACCAGCCCCAATCAACCTCTATTGCTAGCGAATCGATTTTCGTAATGAATTGTGGCTCGGCAACTTCCACTGGTGAACCAATATTGCTTCTTCGCAGAATTACAAGTTCCTTGCGACGATTCCCGACCCAAAACGAAATCCAGTAGTGCTCGATTAAAGGGCGAATTTACCGCTCAGAAAGAACATATCTATCCCAAACGCACCGTAAAGTCTTTGACCTATCGTGTAATGGGAAAACTTAAGACGCAAGACTATCGAGTATCGACCAATCGCAGCTCATACTGTTATAGCCGGTAAATGCCGCTTTCTCTCGACCATTGTTTAAGCGCGCTTTTAATGTCCCAAGTTTCACGTTTTCTCATTGTATAACAAAGACTTTAAAAGTGATCTCGAAATGTAAGACGATCTTTAAGAAGATTCTTTTACGGTATAAAGTGTCAGGTTTTAGAGAAGGGAAATAATTATCTGATGGATCACAAGATCCTTTACAGGTTTATTTTCATATAAATGAGGTGGGCATAGAAAAAAAATAGTCACTTAAGAACTCAGAGACTTTGTGTCTTAATCTGGGATACGAGAGAAAGCCAATTAAAATACGTAAATCCCCGTCGCTCAAAATGTAAAACACAAGGGCTTTATAAGCTCTTAGACTGAACTTAAAAGTCTAAGAGACGTCTGAAAATCAAATAGAAATTTCTCAATGAAAAAAAGCTGTTTTTGAAATCATGACTGTTGACTCTGCCCATCTCGATCTCGTTTTCAGTGACTGTCGACGAATTTTCGTAAGCCCTGAAAAAAATAAGCAAAAGAAATATATACAACTAATGAAATATAAAAAATAATTTTTCCAGAGTAATACAAATCAAACTGGTGACTTTACCGGACTCAAAACTCAAACAAATCTTCACCGATTGTTTTGATATATATTGAATTTTGCAAAATGGCGTGTTTTAAAATAAAAAATTTTAAATTACAAAAAAACTCCGCTAGAAAATTAATTATAACAAAAGAACTATGCAATATAACCATTTTATTTTGTACAGATTTGGAAAAATTAATTTTTATAGTTCATTAGTTGTATAATAAAACCTTTTTCAGAATTCTTATTTATCTCGCTGAAAAAAATTTCAAAAATGTATTTTTTTTTTCATCGCTGCGTCCAAGAATCATCGACTTGTCACTCAAATCCTAAGCGACAGCTTTTTCCGTATAATCAATCTTCTAAACTCTAATTTTGATAAATGAAATATGTCATAAACTTGATATAGAAAAAAGCACAAATACATTGTGTGCTCCAGCTTTATTGGTCAATGTTTTGTAGATAGAACCTGAGACTACACAGAGATCTGGCGTGTGAAGGGTTCGGTCGACCACTAGATTAGTTTTGTTTGAGGCAATTTGAATTTAGATTAGTTGTCGCAAATTGGCGTTGCCAATCGCCGCACAATGTTATGTAACGTACGCACGTTGTTATTCTTGGGTTAGAGGAAAATCACGTCGCGTCGTCTTCTCTGCTAATAATCCAAGATTATTTTTTCACATCTAACTTAGGTATCTCCCCCGTGGTTCACACGCTGTTTGTTTAGGTACAAAATAGAAGGTATAAAATCAACAAATGACATTGACACGAAACTGGCAATATTGTAATTCATTATATTTATTTGTGTGTCTCCTCTGCCTCACCTTTGAGGTTTTCGGAACCTTCTGGAATAACCTCGCGATTCCCAAAGGGAATGCCTTAAAATTACCTGGGCTCGGATATCTCGTGTCACGGCAAGCGGAATTCACTTTTTTCATTCTCTGCGTGGCCGGAATTTATGCGACTCGCAGCACACCATCGAGGATGCTGACGACGGTAGCGGCAGCTTGATTTTAGTATAAAGTATAGGACTAGAGTTATAGAGTACATATAACGTTAGCCTGCCAGAATATAACCAACGGACAGACAGAAATGAATAGAGCGGTTGAGTCCTGGGTGCTTTACAAATATGTGACCAGAAAATAAACCGGGCTCATCCCCTTCGTTTCATCCTTCTCTCGTTCTCTTCATCTTCTCGTTCCACGCTCACGACGACATTGCAAGTTTCCGAAATTAATGGTTCGGAAATTTTCCCTGGAATGGAGACTGACGTAGGACAAAACAGCCCATATGGCAAGTTTGACCGGTGTACTTAGCAGTTACGAGGTGTTCGAGTGGAATTTCTCTATGGTCGATCGAAGGTCGCAGGGAGGGAGGAAATTGTTTTGGGGTCGCAGATGGTCCATAGTGACACTAAACAGAGTGAACAGGTTCACACCTGATGCTTAAAACGATTCAAGTGTCAAGCATTTGATTGTATGCATTTGGAAAGGACTTTTTTCGTATACTTCTCTGCTATAACAATTTTTTACATTCAAACCATTTCGGAAATCATTATTTTTTTAGTGATTTTTTACTCAGAGGATTTTTGTGTACTTGAAAATCACTGGAATTTTCGCGAATTTATTAGGGTGGCCACATGTCAGGGAAGTGTGAGGAAAATGTCAGGGAAAACAGTTTACATTTATGCTATGTTATTTTTGTCGTATTCTAATATATAGTTTTATAGTTTGTTTAACAGAGTTTAGAAACTTTCCAAGGATTTCGAAGGATTATAAAGAATTTCCATGCATTGTTTGAAATTCTCTGGGTTTCTGATGATTTGAAGAGATTTTTAAGAAAGTTTAGGGAATTCAAAGAATTTTAAGAATTTTAAAGCTCCTTGTGGAATTTTAAAGGATTTTAAAAGGCTTGTAAGAATTTTAAGAAATTTTGATTTTTTTAAAAGTGATTTTAAGGGATTTGAATGAAATTTTAAAGAATTTCACAAGATTTTTATGATTTATAAAAGATTTTGTAGAATTTTAAGGAATTTCAAGAGGTTTTTAAGAATTATAAAAGATCTTTACGTAGTTTAAGGGATTTAAAAGTTTTTCGTGGAATTGTAAAGAATTTAAAAAAGCTTGTACAAATTTTAATAAATGTTGGCATTTTTAAAATGATTTTAAGGAATTTTAACATTCCTCGTGGTTTTTAAAAAAATTTCAAGAGTTATTTTTGATTTTTAAAAGATTGGTTGACGTTTTTATTTCCATTAATTTTTATTTAGAAATTTTTAAAGTATTTTAGGGAATTTTAAAGGATTCATAACAATTTATGGAATTTTGAAATATATCAAGAGATTTTTTAGGAATTTTAAGACATTTCCAAGGTTGTCGTAAATTTAAGAGTTTTTTACGAATTTTAACTTTTGAGAAGTGACTTTAAATTTCAAAAGATTGAAAGTGGTATTATACGAAATTTTTGAAAAACTTCAATAGTATTATTACTAAAAATTTGTTCGCACTTTCAATATATTTTTGTCAACTCAAATAGCGAAAGTACGTCATTGATTCGAATTTTGCGAGTAAAAAGTAATAATAGTGAAATTAATGAATGTCTTGATAGTTTTAATGAATAGCCACAAGGGAATTCTCTATAAGAAAGTTTTTATTGGAAAAGTTACATTCGTAACCGTTCCTTTTTTCTGATCCTCGTTTTTCTCTCTCTCTCCGTCTCTATGGCTTTCACTCACGTAGATTGTCCTCTCATTTTCCATCGTTTACTACTAAACTCTAGTCCGCGGGGACGACTTGAGCGATGACAGATTTCCGAGGGATCAAATTTTTGCCATTTTTTCCGGTAAATTTATCGGGCACTGCCCGGTCCAGGGACTTAGTGTCGCTTGTGAACTCCTTGATTGATCACACTGGCTCCGCAGAAAAGACTACTTTCGAGATTCTTTCTTCGCTTTTTGGAGTTGTAAAGTGAACTCAAGAAATACCTTCTTAGAAGTACAAATTGGTACTTCTCCATCAGTTTTATCGTAAAATATTTTAGGCAGATCAAATCCATTCCCATTTTCAAAGAAATATGTTCATTTTCAACGAAATACATTTGAAGTAATTTTCGTTACAAACCCGATTTTATAGTACTCGTATCAGAAAAAACCCCATATAAGTTAACAAATAAAAAGATCCTCTATCATTTCGAAAATAAAACTCGTCGTTTCATCCAGATTCTTATTATTGACATGGTGAAAGTGTATGCTGAAATATTTGCAAAATCCTCTTTATTTTGCGGACAATCGTCATAGTTTTAAGTGACATCAACTACTCGTCGAGATCTACAAATAAAAGTGGACGCAGTTGCCATACGATCGATCGTAATTCCCAGAATGACGTCGTTACTCGTTAGAATACGAGATTTTTCACGATGGGTTGTATCTTCCTCTGTTTTATATTTTTTTCGAATCTTGTTACCCGACAAAAATGCAAATTCCAATGTGATATTCAATGACTTTGCGGTAAACTCATTGGGCGACTTTGAAACTACCCAATAGCGTTTTCAAAACACCCTTTGAATTTCCATAGAATCTAAGTAGTATGTTGATTAAATTCCAAATGCAATCAGATTGTGGCTGCCACGATTGGATCTTTTTAGTGGCTAAATTTCAGACCACCTTCAATTTTAAACGTTATGAATTCTTAGATAGCAATCGTGTTTGTTATTGCTTTTTCAGTTAGGCAAAAAATATAAATTTGAAGGAAACTATGTTTGGAACACTTAAATCGAGTGATTGAATGATTAAAAATATTTTTCATGTGGAAAAAAAACATTCTCAGTAAGGACGATGTGCTTCCTACAGAGCACATCATCAAAATGTTCGTTTTGAAATTCGCGAAGCCGCTTGAAAGCCAAGGAATAATAACATTTTCGATTGTAAAGGCGAACAGGAAATTAAAATCGATTAACGGCCCAGTGTATACGCCGACCAACAGAGTTAGTCGTTGGTTTTCGAGATTGACACGCGTGACGTGGCTGAAGAGCTATATTGTATCTAGAAATCACTCAATTTCAACACGTTCTTTCTTTATGCAGAATCATTTATATATTGTTCCTGAATATCAATGACAACAATAACAAAAAATTTTAAATAAAGTTAGCTGGAATAAATATCTAATCATTTATTGGCAAACACGGAAACATTTATCGAAACTTTCCTTGACTGTCGTCGACTTTTGGATAGGACAAAAGTTTCCATATATTTCATTAACGTTTTTTAAAATCTCAACTTTATTTTAGAATTCTTCTCTAAAAAGTACTTTAGATTTTAAAAAAAGTTAATATAATATAAGATATAATTGATTTAAAATAAATATTTTTTCTTTTAAGAACTTATTTTCTGTCGGAGTGCACCAGTCTGTCTACAAAAAGAAGAATTGAATTTATAAAAACATAGAACAGACATTGTACATTGTATACTTTCAGAGGAGACTCTTTGTTACTGGATAAAAGCCTTGGAAAGGACATTGGTATACTCTTAAGGTCTGAGACATAATAGAATTTTTGAATTCAATGTGAAGAAAATAATACAGGAAGAAAAGTGTACGAATGAGAGTCTGAAAAATTGTTTCTGGTGCGCATATGTGTAAAATACGTGCGCTAGGAGAAGAGCATCGGAATATTCGTCTTGACGTTGCGTGAATTCGATATTCAAAAGATCAGCTCACTTTCTCTTTACTGAACATAAAAATATTTTCTACATCCTCTGATATATTTCGCCTCTACTTTCATCACTCTCTTCCTCAATTTTCATTTTCATATTTTAATCCAATTTTTTAATACTTTCTCTCTTAATCTGAATTAGTAATTTTTAATTCATTCAGATTAAGAGAGTTCTGTTTAAAATATAAAGCTAATTTGCTTAAATTTCTAATAGTCTGTCAGGTACTTTAATTATTATGATTAAAACGCTTCGGGTTTTTCGAATTTTACTATTATACATTTCACAAAAGTAGTTTGTAAAATAGTTGAAAATATCAGTTGTTGGTTTAAGACAATTGAAGGTTTCCAGGATTGAGTAAACACGAACGTTATTTGTCTCGATTAAATAATGTCTCAGAAAATGTATTTTCCTTATAGTGAGTTTTGATTCAAACATAACAGATGGTGTACTTCTATTACAATGGCTTGTAACCTATTACGTGTTGCCAGTATGAATATAGAGAAAGTGAAGTCTGATTCAGAAGGTATTATTACGTCTATAATTCTAAGGTGTTTCGTACTTGCGCTACTTCTACTATATCCACTTAAAACTTGTTTCGAACTTGTTAAACACTGCCATTCGACGTTTGCAAGATCCTTATAAAATTTCATTCGTATCACATTTACTTAAATTCCACTTCCAAGAAAGTCTGACATGCAAATCAGCATGCTTTTCATTTACAAGTAAATTATGTACAAACTCAAGAAATAAGATCCGACTAAAATTGTATAGCTACATCAAATTGTAGAGGTATACATAGTTTTAATAAGTGCAAATTTTAAAAGCTTCGAATTTAAGTAACTTTTTAGAATGAAGTCGCTCGAGAATTGTAAAATTTCCGAGTTTTCGAGAAATAGACTTATTTGAACGTAAATGAGTTTTATTTGGAAACGACCCTAACACTTCTTCTGTCTTTTAAAATTACATTGCCTTGGCAGTTCATTAAGATAAAATCCCTTTACCTGCGATTGGTCCAGTGGACTTTTAAAGGGTGGCACTTCCAGATTCTATCACCGCGAAACAAAGACCCGTATTTCTTTCCGTGATCATCTCCTAGACCCTTACCTTCACTCGAAGCGAGAAATCGTTAAAGTTTTCTCAGATTAAGAAAATTCACTGCTAAAGAATCAAGTGTTTTGTTAAACACTCGTAAAAGCTATTTTTTTATTAACATTGTCTTCTCCGAACACTTTCCGGAGTTTATTAGTCAAGTTTATTCCTTTATAAATTATTGTATCCTTTTAATAATACTTCGTGATTAAATTGGTTTAGAAATCTTCACTCTTTTATAATTATCATTTTATTAGAATTTTCGTATTATTCCCCGGGGGTTAAACCGCCCCCAACCGTAAAAAATCCGTATTTTTCCACATATTTGATAAAGAAATATCTAGTTTTGCTTAAAATAATTTCTGGAGGACGCGCTTCAACGTTTCTATACTTTTTCTTCATTTTATTCTCCTTTCTGACCACTTTGATAGTTTTTTCACCAAATGAAAGCTTTTTAGAGGGGCGGGCTCACAAACCAAAGGAATTTAAATATTTTTTGAGCCACTCTAATTTTCATGTTATTAAAACTCTTTATTAAAAATATGTAACCGCTTTATTAAAATTTTTTATTAAACGGATTTTTCCATCCAAAATGAAATTGTGTTTCCTTTACAAATATCAATATGAAAAATTTTTCATTTTTACATCAACTCTGGATTTTTCATTTTAATTTCCATACAGCTTTACAGAATGTATAAATTCTACTATTTATGTCCGTTGCCCTTAATTTTACCACAGAAAATATTTATATCAAAGAATATCCACTAGATTATTTTTTAAATTCAATTCATATTCCCAATTATCGAAAGTTTTCACACTGCTCCTATGCACTTTTAATTCTCTAACATATATGCCTCATAAACTTAAATTCGTCGCAGTTTCATCCGACTTGATAAAAATACAATAATGCGACTTAAGTGGCTTTTTATTGCGAATGGCTTTATCATAACCATTTGCGTTGATTAACGAGGCACGCGAACTCGCGGCACGGAAAGTTTTCCGCTTCAGAGGATAAATTCACGCACAGTGGATCGAGGAATTCGTCGTCCTCGATCGACTTTTGAACCGAAAGGATTATTAACGAGCGAATAAGGGGCGGTTTTCCGTTTACAGCGGTAATATACGCACCCGGGACCCATTTCCCCAGACTTTAACTTTCTTCATGTTACAAGCTTTCGAGAAAAGTAGGAGAGGAGGGGACGATTGTAAAAAGCTATAGGGCCGACGACGCAAGGGTGCAAGTCGGTTCGCTCATTTGAATACTTAGATTGGACGGGTCGAGGGCCGCTTAATCGCATTTTCCGCGAAATTTATGAGATTCAAGCCGATAAGCCAGGAAATAAGAGCAAGACTTCGCGTACAAGAGTTAAGACAAAAAGAAAGATGGGAACTGGTAATTCGAATTTCATCCTCTTATCGTCTTTGATGCTGTCTTGATCTCTGTCATATTTGATTCTCTTCGCCTTTTAATCAGTCATTCAGTCACCTGAAACATTTATCCGTCTAAAGAGCAAGTTTGCCAAATTTCGAAGGGACTTTCTTCAAGCTTTTTACTCTCTCCTAGCATTTTATACGGGAAATTTCTAATTTAGATATTCCGGGAAGGAAGCACTTCGTTTCCGCTTTGGCAAAGGTCACGTCAATAAGTTTAGTCCCTAATCAAGGGACATAAGCGAGATAAGTATGCATTAAGTCAATTTAATCTCCGTTTGATGAGCAATGGCAAAAAACGAGGTTTATCTACCCTCATTCTTGTTTTTCGTCATCAGTCTACCACCATGGGGCAGAAGTGATATCGAAGATGGGGTTTTGGCACCTTTTTTAGCCCCTCGGCAAAAAAAAAGAAAGAAGGGGTGCTTGATGGGAAAGAGGCTGATAAGGCCGACTCATTGGTCCCGAATAGACAGACTGCTGTCATTTGTCAGCGCGTCTCGTGACGACAGAGGGCGAGAGACAGTGAGAGAGATGAGAAGACGTAATGGAGGGAAACGGTTAACTTAGCAGGCAGGCTTTTAATTCGATTCGGCAGTGGGTGCCCGTATCAGCACTTCCGCAATTTATTCTAGAGGGAAAATTCGCGGGCGAGGAAAATCGTCGAGCCAAAATGCAGCGCAAGCCGTTCAGCTCATGAATGGTAATTAAAAGTAACCGTCGAAAAAGACACGCTGTTCAACAGATGCCCTTCTTGTACAGCAATTTCGCCGTCAATGGAACTTGACTTTAAAACGTTAGATTGGAAAGCGTGCTGAGTACTATTTTCTCCAGTTTTCCTCTTCAATTTTCTATTTTAAGATAATTAAACGATTAATTTTATTAATCTTATTAAATTAGAATAAATTTTTTCTACACTGAAAGAAATTATTTATCTTTTGGACAGGACAGTATTTTTCATATATTCGTTAACTAATTTTTTCCGTCTACATTATTTTTTTTTAATTTAATGCATTAAACAATTATGAAGAAGTATCTGAAGTAAGAATTTATTGGCTTAAGTTTTAGTTCTGCTTAATTCAACTTATTTTTTACAAGTTCGATAAAAGTTTTATAACAGCCACCGCATCAAAGCTTTAATGAAGAACTCGGAAAAAATGAATCAACTTTTTTCTTTAAAATTTCTTAATTTTGTATTTCGAGTCATAAAGTTTTAATTAGAGAGCTTTTGATTTCTTACAGAGTTTTCATCGAGCATGGAATGAACCTGTACACACAGATAAATTGGTAGAAAATAATATCAACTTTATGATATATTTTATCGGATTTGACTGAAATCATTTGAACTTTTTGGCATGGAAAAATCAGATGCCTAGTCTTACTCACACATGAACATTCGCACGCCTCGAGTGCATTCTCCAGTGGAGTATTCACTCGAGGAAATAAAAGAACGTCGAGGAACGCATTGACGCAAAATACACAGCCCTCTCGAATCGAGATAAAATATATAGGCATTGCCTGCCTTATCTTGGATTTGCTTCGGACTTTGCTGCGACCTAGGCACTCGAAGACGAAACGGACTTTCTGGTTTCCGAATCGCCGCGAACCCCATGCATTTCTGATGAACGTTTGCCTGAAAGGTTCCTTCCTCTTGCCAGAGTCGTGCTACGATAGTAATCTCGATTTAATGAAAACGCCGCTCGAAACAATCCGGGCTCGATGCCATGTTTCCCATTTCACCAACCGATCTCATTTCAGTCCCACAAACGATACCAAATACATAAATTTTGTTTCGTTTTATTTCATTTTATATCCCATTTTTTACTTTGGTATCCTTTGTTCCCCCTTTTTTCTTAAATACGTTTTTTACTTAAATACGTTCAAGATCCCCTTGAGTTTTCGATGGCTTCCCATTCTCTAGGAATATGGGAATCGTTCTTTGTGAACAGCAAACATTTTCTCTTTGTCATCGTCTCTTTTAACATTTTGTTCCAAAGGAATCCATTTTGAGCTCTTGCATGCAGATTACAGTTTGATTATCATCGTGATTCAGAGAAACGGATTATCTTAAATATTTCAACTCTGCTTAACGGATTTTAATGTATTAGGTTTATAATAATTTCGGATTTAGAAATAGCTATAAAAAGTAATGAATAAAGAGTTATGAACTCGAGATTTGAAGACTTTCGTTGTAAATTCGTTTATTGAATCTAACATAAGAAATAGACGTCAAAAGTAACTTTATCCCTCCGTAAATAATAGATCTATCTGCGAGTGGGTTTGAAAAGCTAATACGTATCTCCTTTCTCTTCTATGCACTTTCAATTTTAATGGAGCCTTTCAAAGACTTTGAGTTCGGTTGTTACAAGGAGGTTCGTGAATTCTACATCATCAGGTAACACATTTTATGATATGTGAAATAAAGTACACTTTTATCTATTCTTTATAGATTACGTCTAACCGTATAAAAAATTTGACTAATATGGCTATATATTTTCCGAAATTTCGTAATTAATTGACTCTCATTTCTCATTGAAATCCCAATAGCTCAAAATTGACGCGCCTTTTTTAACTAATATACAAATTTGAGAAAATGAAACCAAGAGACAGATGTGGAGAATTCAAAATACGATTCACATTTTCCCTAGCCGACACGTTCTGTCAAGTCCTTTTGAACACGGTGGATGGTGAAGTCGATGGCTGTGTCCCAAAGAGAATTTCCTAGTAGTCTTACGCCTTGCCAAGTAAAGTCACTTCGATCCGCCTTAAAAGTTACTCGCTACATCCACTCCGTAACTGGGTCCATAGACTCTTGGATGAGAGCTACACTAGTTGCATCAGATATCACCTTCGCGTTCTTAAATCCTTTCCCCTATTTATGTTCTGATGCGTGAAAAATAGACTTCTTTTATAAACTCGATTCTAAACGTTGTATAAATAAAATCCTTGAGGCCTTTAGGTCAGAATTTTCAGATAACATTTTGCACGAAATGAAATCTTTTAGTCTCAGATTTCTGTCGACGATCCCACTTAATCTATTTCATTTATTTCGATCTATTTTTCTCAGATTCAATATCTATAGAAGATAAGGAAAAGACAGGGGATTTTAGGGGAAGTCAAGTAAGTCAGAATTCTTGAAGATGTGGTTTCGATTTAGAAAACACACTCGAGCTTGAGGAGATAAACCTCAATTTCCTCACAGCTTGTAGGATATATTTGCACTCTCGGGATTGAGAATAAATACTCTATCTTTTCTTTCTTTTTCAAAATGTTGTCAATTGGGAATAGTATAAGACTGAAATATCAACCTGTATGGGAATTTCAACTCGGATAACTAAAACTTTTATTTAAATTGTAAATTAGTCCTTTTTCTCCTTTCTTTAAAATTTCACTGCTTTGGTCGTTTGCTAAAATGCATCTTGGCAAATAAGATTTTGAGATTGGAAGAGAGTCGCGAAAAATTGCATTTTGTATTCAATAACTAAGCTGTCAAGTCAACTCGCGAGGTTCTATAACTCATTCTGTATTTACTACTCACTCGCTTTCGAGTCCATATGGATCGATCTATCACAAGTGATGAGCAGAGGTGGGTTTGAGTGGAAGTCAAGTCGACTATCGTCAGAAATGCTCCCAGCATCATTCGTTTAAGTTCCCTTTTGTTGTTTATTGTTAGCTAAAGTGAAACCAATATCAAATATATTTAACCAGAAATAATTAATATTGTTTAAATAATTATTTAAGCCGTCTTGCATTTTTCTGCAGCCAATTTTGCAAGATATAATATATTTCAATTATAGTTGGTAATTAGACAAAGATAGTATTATGAAGCCAGCGATATTAAGCAAACATTTTTTATTTTTCCAGTATCAACTATCCCAGATCCAGAGTTTATTGACAATATCGGGAATGTAACAGTTGCAGCTGGACGAAATGTGAAATTAGCCTGTACCGTCAAGGACTTAGGAACGTACAAAGTAAGTAATATTTTCAATGATAAGTTCACTGATTTTTCACCTAAATTCCTTTTTAAATATACGTTTTCGAATTATTATAATATTCGAGATTTACTTTGAAACTTAAGTTTCAAAGATTTACTAAAGTGGAAAGTCAAGTAAGTTGTACGTATTCAGGCTGAAAATCTCGTTAGAAATGATGTATTGAATTGGTCGAGCCTTAGCTCGTGAAATGGGACTCGTCAGTTTCAATGGTTTTGATTCATTGGAGGATCTCATTAAAATAGAAATAAACAGGGGAAAGCGAACATCTGCATGCTCTTATTACATATGTCTACTGTCTACGTCTATATTTACAGTAGCATAAAATATAAAAGTGCATAAAAATTTCAGTTCCGTTCAATGCTGCCTTGAAATGAATTTAAAGAATTTTTTGTTTATTTAAATTCAACTTGAATATTTCTTCTCGTTTTATAATAATATTTCTTCCACTTTGATTCTTTAACTCCGCAACTCGAATCCTAATTCTGCGTGGTTCGAATAGGTCCGGAAATAAGGTACTCGTACGTATAAAGTTGGTAGGTGATTTTCGCTGAAGACCGGAATTTCAAAGACGGTCGACCAGTTGAAATTTTACATCTACAGAGGGCGCACGAAGATTGAATTGATGTTCTCTGGCCTTTTGCCAGCTACTACGTCGCACCACGATAAAAGTCTTCTCGACCCTCTTCTCGAATTTGAAATTGAAAAGGCAAGACACCGACGGAAGTTACGTTCTCACCAAAGTTTACACGAAAAATTCTCGTTTTATTTATTTAACTTGAAAATATCGGTAATGAAATTTAGTTAATGTCAATTTAATGGTCTAATTACTAATTGCACTTAATATCACGTTAACAAAATCACATACTCTCCGTGGATAAGTAAAGAGCTTTTTTCCCTGAGGAATAAATTTATTTCGGAGTATTTTAAAGTTTAGTGAGAGAATACAATAAATTAAGTTAGAATAACTTGGGTTTGTCAAATTGAATAAAGAAAGAGAACACATGGGCAAAGTCTAAATTTCTTTTGTTACGCTTAAAAACATCAGTTAATTCAACTAATGCAATTGGACTAACGAGGAGCTTGTAATCAGTGCAAGTATTTACAAACCCTTCCCTTCTTTGCGGAACTGAAACAAAACTCAATTTGTCGTCCACAAAAAAAAAGGTCGAAAAATTATCTTTCTTGAAAGAACTGAACAAACTTGGCGAAAGTTTCTAGGAATAAAAAGTAAAGAAGCCAAAAGATGTAATCAAATAGGGAGTAAGACTTGGAGACATCTGAAATTTAGAATTTTCCATAAAAATGAAGAGTATTAAATCGTTTTCGAAGTTTTAATCGGGTGAAATGAATTCTGTAGATAAAGAATCTTTATATTCTTCAGAATGATAGTGTGAGAGCTGAGTTCCGGACGTAATAAAATAGATAAGGATCTTCTTCTGGGTAAAATAAATGTAATTCAATCAAAGATTTCCATTTGGTGCGAAATAGCCTGTTTCTGAGGAGAAATATATCTCTGTCAATAGTTTTCCGTCGTAGATCGAGACGATATCACAAACGTGGCTTACCCTCCTGTGTTACGGCTTACCTCGCACGTCGCTTACTACTCTTTAGAGTCCTGTAGAAGGGTCACTGGGGATCGCTAAAGCTAAACACACTTTTAGTCCCTTCTCACACCCTTGTCTGAGATCAACGTTATTACCCTACGATCATCAGTAATATGCTGCACTTGTTTTGCATAAATGTGTACTCAATATTCAAATCTTTTTTCAGAATTTTCATAATGATTTGAAGGTTCAAGAGCATGTGATAATTATAATAAGAGCAAATTTAGTTTCACGTTTGCAATAATAAATATCTTTTGCTAAATTTATATGCAATCTACCTCCGTTAATTAATTAATTAATTAATTAATTAATATACCTCTGGAGGTAAATTATCTAGTTTTAGCGAATATTTATTATTGCGAGCTTAAAGTTGGCGAAATTAAATTTGTTCGTACACTGAGAACAAAATACTAGGATATCAATAAATATACTTTTGAATCAATAGATTTTGTTTAAAAGAAGGTATTTTATTGATTCAAATGTACCTATATACTATAAAATTTATAGTGTCACTATATTGAACGGAAATCTTGATTGATCCACTCAAAACTGAAAGTTTAGGTATAATTGATATTTTACAAAAATGTTTAATGTCATACCTTTAATATGTAGAGAAATATCTATAAAAAAACGGTGTTTTTCAAGAGGTTTTTAAAAGAGGGAAGTCAATAAGATCTTAGTCACCCCCATTGAATCCCGATCACTACATTTTTTATATAGTTTCTATTTCTCAAAATTAATAAAATACGCGATTTTCAGGAATTATTGAAAGTGTACTCAGCTCCAAAGAAATATTTTTTAGTAAAATTAGCTACAGATTTCACAAAGAGTTCAGCGTGACAAAAATAATTTAAAACTTTGAAGAACTGTTTTAGTCTTAATAAATGCTAATAAAATTCAATAAATCGGGATTCAAGAATTTTTCCAACATCTATTACAAAATTACCTAAGCTTTGAGTTTTAAGAAGGCAGGGTCTAGTTCATATCACCTTTTTTGATAAATATTTCCAAATTAAAAAAAAAATGTATTAAAGGTATGTGATCCATTCAAAATTTTTGACAAATTTCAAAGTACTCAAAACTTTCGATGCATACGAATACTGTAGTACACAATTATTTTTTGGAGATAGAATATAATTTTCAGAAGGAATATAATTTTCATAATAGAAATCGTATAAATTGTTGGTGATATGATAACCTGTTGAGATCAAGACTATTGCATTTGTTAATTGTTTCCCCGTTGTCTAAGAAGACAGTCGAATATTCTCGACAAGAAGCGCAGTTTCAAGTAGTTTTCTCATCTCGTAGCTTTCTTCGTGACTTTCGTGTCTTGGAGAAATTGGCTGTAGAAACGGAAAACTCGTTGCGAGATACATAGTTGATACTTAGGAGTACCCACTTAAGTGGGTATCTGTTGGTTCGCGAGCAAGTATTACAGAAGGGTAGAAATAGTCGGACCCGATGGAACGAAACATCGAATCGAACCGCGGCGAAAATGTAAATTTTCCTGGAGCGTTGCCCTTTGTTCGACGGTAAACGATACAGTGGGAGTTAAGAGAGGATTTCTCGATTTACTGGTATTATTCTGCGATACCGGCTCTCCCGTCCCTTGTGCAGTGGTAACACGGAAGATTGGCTCTCTTCTGGTACGACTCTAGAAAATAGGACGAGGAAACGATTCTAGATAAGGAAATATATTATTTGATCCTTGCACGAGAAGCGGATTATTTTATTTCTTTCCTTCTTTACCCTCCTTGAGACTATCAGGATTTCCTACGGTATAAACGTCTTCGCTTCAGCTTCTTTGTCATATCATTTCCTTTACTTCAGATCACTTTTCATCTTCATTCATGATATGACTTATACTGTGAATCAATTTCTTCATTAAGAAAGAGATGTGGATATAATAAATGCCCATACAACGGAAAAGATCCACAAAGAACAAAATACATATTTGTCTACTTTTACAATTGTTAGGTGCCGCAAATATATAATTGAGAATTGTAATTTAAATTACGGTAGATTTAATTTACTCCCGATAAGACAGAATAATGAAAGCTGAAGGTAAAATGTAAATTTTCGTTTTGTTTGAATTGTTTTAAAGTATTTCAGTACTGCTTATTTATTCCTCAAGTCCGCTTGACCTGAATTCTTGTTTCTTTAGTGGTCTTTCAATTTCTCGTTAAATTATTCTTCAATTAATTAGCCCAAACGATTTTTCAATTGATCCTCTGGGCCGTTAGTGACGCCGACAATTCTCGAGAGGTTCGTTATCCTCGATTCGCTTTTACTCTAGACAGGAATGTATAATGAACTTGAGAATAGTTTGTAGTCACGTTGTATCATTAAGGCGATATCTGTGATGCAGGTTTGCGTGCTTCTAACACAAATAATAAAGAAATAATTTATTCCTAAAAATGTCGAAAATTCTCAACATGCTGGATGTAAACAGAGGCGAATTCTATTTTCTTAAATTGTGAATTTGAGAAGAAAAAGATAAAAAAATTAATCGCTAAAAGTCAATAATCGAGATCATTGGCTAATCCTATAACTGTGTTTGTTCGTCAAATGATTATCTCCCATTGTTCGCGCTCAGACTGTGCTTGAATCCGTCTCCGGAACCGAAGGATGCATATAGATCTATATAGACGAGCTAGAATAGATGGTAGATGGTATATATGTAGAATCTACTCTGAAACACCGACAGCAATACCACAAACTTGCGGCTTGGCGCGGCCAAACCCCAAACCAAAGCTAACACCATGACTGCAGGCGTAAGTAGAACTTAGGTAGTTCAATAAGCGCTGGAATCGCGAAGGAAACTGAAAGTCAGACAAGCCGTGGCAGAAGATAAGGCAAGATAGCCCACTTGAAAATTTCTGCTGGAAACTTTTCAATCGCTTGGAAAAGCGATATTGTTTGAATTACAATATCCACTTCTTGTAAACAATCTTTCGGATAAAAATAATCTCAAGGACCTCTTGTAAAATAAAAGATGCTTGAGAAAGTGCACTTTTCCTCTGTTATAAGAAAAAGATAAAATCGCTCAATTATTTAAGCTCTTTACTTTCTCACTTCCTACAAATATTACGTTTAAGGGGAGGTTCAATCCAAAATGTTAATTTCTCTAAACATTGACTCTAGAAAAAACCCCAATATTTTTCCGAACATTTTTGAACAACCATTTCTGTTGCTGACAAACTTCGCAGGCTAACTTGATTTCAAGATTTTCAATCCACCACCCGAATGGAGAATTTCCAATAAAGAATTTTAACTACCCTCTTATATTTTAGACTAAATTCATAAAAGTAAAATAAACTCTGGAAAGTTTGCCCTTAAAAATCCCCTCTAAACTTTAATCGTTGATCCTCAATGTGACATGAACCTCTAAAAAATCGGCATTCGTAAATCGCGAGGGGCGGAAGCGAGCGTCAAGCAAGTTGTACGGCAAGATGGTACAAAGTCGGGGGCTTATTATACCGGGGGTGGTTTGTGGTGTTGAAGGAGGGGTGGTAAGCGGCAGGCTTTACTGGCACTTACCATCGCAAACATTATTTTATCATTTTAATGGTGGTGGGAGTGAGAAGGAAACCGGGAAGCCTGGAAAGAGGCATAACTCGACTCCACCCGGTCTGAGGTTCAACCCCAACCCTACAATTGACCCTCGCCATCTTATATAAGATTACGCTTGTTACGGTAGTCTCCGGTTGACGACGATGTCGTCGCTTCATCCGTTCTCTCGACGGTGTTGACTTCGTTAGAGAGGACGAACCGCTTTAATTCACTACCCTCTACCACCCCTCCCCTCAATTTCCTGCCCCCCTCAGACCCTCCCTTGTCGTCCGCTCACTTCGTCGTTCCTCTCACTAGCTTCCATGTCATCATCTTTTCAGACATTTTCTCAGCTTCTCCTTTTCATCTTTTTCTGTTTGACGCACCTCCACTCTTTCTCCCTCTCTCTTTCGTTTATCTTCCAATTGTTCAAACTCCCCCTGGAAAAAAGGGGCTTCTTATTTTCAGTAACCCACCCCATCGAGTAAGACCCTCTCCCAAAGATATCCATCATTCTTCGTAAATGATTTTTAATAAATCTTTTCCGTTATCCTGCGTTTAATATTTCTTCGACACTATGATTATCCATTTTTCGATGATTTGTCCATGAAACTGAAGTTTTCAACGTTTACGACAATGAAAAATTATTATTTTTTTTTTTTTTTGTAAAAAGCACGAGATATAAAATTTTATTACGCTACATGGTTCCATTTGATGTCAAAAAAACCAAAAACAGTTTCGTTCACCTAACCCTCTAGGTTCACCCTCAAAATCAACCCCTAAGCACAAAAAAATAATTAAAAACTCCCAAACTTCGAGAGATAAAATTTTTTTCTTTGAAAAATGGTTCCATATAATGTTCAAAGAGGTCAAATACAGTTTTATCAACTGAACCCTCCAGGTTGACTCTGTAAATCAACCCCTGAGTACAAAAAAGATTAATAAAAATCCCCAAACTTCGAGATCTAAAATTTTGTTATTTTTCCTGGTTTCATTAAATATACAATTAAATTCACATTTGCATTTCAAGTTATTGTATTAAGTACTTAATAAATTTTTGCCATTATTTTTTTTATTAACGTTTTAATTTGGGAATTTTTAATGAATTTTTTGGTGCTTAAGGGTTCATTTTGAGGATGAATCTAGAGGTGGAATGAAAAGGTGAATGGAACCTTAGGTGGATGAAACTGTTTTGGACTTCTTTGTGCATTAAAAATCTTGGGTCTCGAAGATAGAGGATTTATAATGATTTTTTTTTGTACTTAGGGGATGATTTTTGGGAGTGATCTTAGTGTAGTATGGAATTGAAACTGTTTTGGGCTTCTTTTGACATGAAATGGAACCATGTTGTAGCGCAATAAAATTTTGTCTCGTGCTTTTATTAATAGCATATAATATTCAAGGAAATTCGTTAAACGATTCAAAGCAATTGACAATCGTTTCTTGAGAACAATAAGATTACGAAATTTACTCGGGAGGAAATTCCATTTGTCCTGTTACACTGCTTTATTTGAATGGGTTTGTGTAAATACCCGAGAAGAACATCAACAAGCAAAAGACAGGAAACTTAAAGGGCACTTGTGGGTGTATTTTTACGGAATAATTTCTCCATTATCCAGCTACGTTAAAACTCTTTATTGTAAGTCTGAATAGATGAATGGAAGAACGTTGCAATGAAACTGAGTCGTTGAAAAAAAGAAGGAAGAAAACATTTGTTGAGCATACTGAACCACTTTGCCTCGTTACTCTTGAAGAATCGTTATTTTTTTTATTATTTAAACTCCTTGCAGAATTGCAAAAATTACTGTACTATAAAATGAACATTATTTGAAATAAGCAAGCGATGAATTTCCATAGTGAGTAAATAGATGTAAGAATTCATACATCTTTATGAATTCCTACATGCAAAAATTTTTATTTCTGGATTTTTTTCTATTAAACTAACATTATATTTAATTATTTTAAGTATTAGCTTCAAGTGGTTTAAATAACTTATACGGTTTCTCATTATTATATTTGGTTAGTTCAATATCAGTGATTTTATAAGAAACATATCTATTCTCCACCCCTTGCAAATTTGTTTTATCAAACTAAACGTTTCGAGATTCGTTTTAGTAAATTCATGAGGAAAAAAATAATCCAAATTGGTAATACAAGATTCTCAACGCTCAGTGGCAATGCTACATCGTTTTCCCATGAAGTTGATTTTGCTTTTCCCTCGGGGGCAAGTATCACAATGGTCGATATAGTTCGAATGGTCCTCTGTAACCGCATTACATATTTTCGTTCTCGATTTACCCGAGGACAGTCGAGGATTCGTGGTACTAAAATTTCACGACTGCGCCAAGCAATTTCAACTGATGGAAGGGGCGACTAACCCAAGTGAATGAGAGTGAGAGAGTGAGTGAATGAGGGAGAAAAAGTATTATAGGGAGAATCGTGGCAAGAAACGGGGGGAGATTGGGGGGGTGGAGGAGTAGAAGGTCGTCTATCCGTGTCTTACGGGGTAGAGCAGAGTTCTGCAGGTTCGCAACCATCTAAAGTCAACGGTCGGGAAAATGAGTGTCATCTCTTCCGGAACACGCATCTGAAGCTTTTCCTGCCGGAGTGGCGCCGATAAGGAATTTAAAAAATCTTCATTCTAGTAATTTATCGGTCAATATTTGAAACACATTTTTATAATTAAGATGACTTTGTTTTCTCTCTTCTAGCGAAATTTTTCCTGCAGAATAATCTTTCTGAACTTGAATCAGAGAAAAATCAGTAATTTTTGAAAAATCCGAGGAAAAATCAGTGGAAATTCACTGATTCAGTTTTATAGTCCCCATTATTTCGAGTAATTAATTTCTTTTTGTCTCAAATAGTAGATTGATTTGTGGATGAAAGTTTTGAGAATCCCTGATCATATTGAATACTAATGGACGGATACTTATATAAACGCGCGCACTTTGAATAATATCGTCTCAAAAGTTCGACTTTTGCGGGGAAACGTTCGATAACGGATGCTGGCCGGTCACCAGGGTAGATTTGAAAGGGTGATCGGGGGACAAAAGGTTGGGAGATTAACGCATCGATTAGTTTCGAACATGGAGAAACACTCTTCGCCACTTTGGCGCCGCGCGTATATGTGCGAATCATTTTTTTTTCTTCTTTTTTTCTATTGCTCTCTCTCTCTTCTCTGGGCGTCGGCAATGTCCCAATAGCATTCTGCCAATACCATCACTGACCATTTTTTAATCAACGCCATTAAAAGCAACGTTCGAAAATCGCCCTGAAGTGTATTTTTTGTTCTTGATAAACATTTAGGGAAAAGTTGCGCGCGATATTTTTTTCTATTTGCTCATCGGTTTTAAATGTTTTACAACTTCTCTCTAAATCTCTCTAAATCGTTTTTTTGAGATTAATATTCATTCTTTTGCAATAATAAAAAATTAGGCCCAAATCTTGTTGCTCCAGATCCGGAAATTTTTTCAGAAACGGAAAAAGACATCAGATCTGAGAATCTTGTTTCTCGCGACGATCGCTTTCATAAAATTTGATAGCGATTTACAGTCCTGCTTCTTCTTTGGTAAGGAGATGACGAGCACCTGGGTAAGGGAAAATAGGGGAGGGGGTGAATAGCAAATGCGAATGGAGCAAGCGAGGTAGACGAAATGAAAGACGGCTGGGAAAGCGTGTTGACTCGTTCGACTTGCTCGATGGTAATGGAATTCGTTGTTCGCTGGAATAAGACTTCGACGTCAGTTCTTGGCATAGTGCGAATTTTCGCCTTTCAGGCTTGAGAGTATATGTGAGCATCACCTGCAGACACCCTACACGAGAAACTTGGCTTGGCTCATTTTTTCTATCTTTTCGACACGCGGATCTCCCAGGTTTTTTATTTGAACTTTCAAAGACGAACTTTCGTCAAAAATCTGAGTCTCAGGTGTTGTGGATAAAACAGGTCTTTTATTGATGGCCCAGGCTCCCTTTAAAAAAGAAAAACAGATTTTAGGTATTGTTTGCTTTCTCGGAAGGAAATATTTATTTAAGTTCTTATGCAGATTTCTATTTGCATATTATTAAGAGAATTTTTATAAAATATTTCTGGGTGTAGACAACTTTTTTTAGATGTCTAATTGTAAATTTATAAATATTGATGCTCACATTTTTTTAACGTTCGAATTGAAAAAGTAATGGATTTTTTTAGCTTTTACGTAATTTCTCGTAACAGCAAATAATCTGATTGCTTTGAATGTTTTATTGTTCGTGTTTTTTCATTGAAAGCATTACTATGACTGATTTAATTTTAATTTCCACAAAAACATTGATTGAAACAGAGGTTTATTTACAAACTAAAATTTTCTCAAAAGAACTGTAATTGGTAAAAAAAATATGCAAAAGTGCACATCGAATAATCGATTTAAATTGAAATTCGAACATTTGAAAAATATTCTATATATTGGACTGCATGCAATGAAAACAGAAATTCCCTCCAAAGGCATGGATCGAGGCTTTAACGCTCCGATTAGTCGGAAACTCTGTACACATTGAAAAACTTTTCAGCACTTTAGCGAGGTACACACTGCGAATGTCACACCCTCTGATTCTTTTTTTTTTTACTATCTTTTTTCGGTATTTCATTTTCTTTCTCTCTTTTTGTTTTCCGACCTTCTATTTTCAAACTAGATTCTCAAATTTTTGTTGCCTACACTTTGCACTTTCTAGTTTAAAAACAACATTAAACAATTGCATTCGCATAAAGTGCAGAAACTTGGCTAAGATGTTTGTTTTGAAAGAGTAGCAATTATCCCATCTCAGTTGGAAAGTCGTTGTTGTTACTGTAGGAGATAGGCTAGAAACGGCGGATGAAAATGTGGAAAGCGAGGTGGAATAGAAGGTTGTTTATTTTATAAAGTCTATTGGAAGATAATACTTTATTGTGAAGATAAATATAAATACCGTATTTTTAAATAAGTTACACTAAACTGTATTCTTACAACTATAGTGCAGTTATCAAAAAATTAAAAAAGAAAAAAAGTGCATTTTAAATGAAGAAGCAAGTCGTAAACCGAAGAATAAATATATGACCAATATGATGGTCTGACCTTGATTTATGACACTTTTATGATCCACCCAGCTTTTAATAGTTTAGCCATAAAAGTAGAAGGAGGAGTTGATAGGTTTCGCGAACACGTAAAATTGCTAGTGGCAGCCTTGTCATAGAACAAAGTATCGTATTAATTTTAACAAAGCTATTATAATCATTTTAAATATATACAATAATTATTTTGACAGATCCAGTGCTTCATTTTTATTGTTTCCTTTCTATATTGTTTTACCGTTCCGTGAGTTGCAATTCCAAAATTTATTATGATTTCCCATTTTCCGAAATGATAGATTTTAAACCCGATGAAACAGTGACGTTATCTCTTTGTCGTTAAACCAAATTTCTCGTTAAAATAAAAACAAAAGCTCTTTCGAAAAGGTAAACTAAGCCACTTCCGCGGCATCCATTTTATTCGAAATTCTCATTTTTCGCGTACCATTTCTCGTGGCGTCACAACATGAACGGACATTTTCAGACCGATATACCCTTTAGGGACGTCCGCCCTTCTGTTATGTCGACGATTTCACTTGGCTGCCAGTAAAACTTTTTTTTTTTACGACAGAAATCTGTGGTCGTCAGAAACATTTTTACACGAACGAGCTGCGTCGACGTATGCGATGGGCCGGGGATTGAAAGGTTTTTAATGACCGAACAAAAACGGTGAATCGCCGTCAAAAAATCATATTCATCCTGGGGTTTGGCGGACAGTGAACCATGTACAATTGCCAGAGAACGGAAATGCGCTCGCAACCGAAAAGATTTAATTGAAAAGTCCGCCTCTAATTAAGAGAGTAAAACGTGGAGGGTAAATCCATTTGGCGATATTGTTGCACGCATGAATTTCGATTAGAAATGTTGATGATCCAATGAAAGTGTATGGCCGTTTGGCGTGTGCATATAGGAAGGTCAGTTCACCCCCGGGTTTACGCAATCAGCATTCCTGCTTTAATGAGCCCCGTATCTACTTTCTCTCCTTATCGCACTTTAGCCGCCTGTACGCTCTCACGCATATACTCCACACCATCTCGATTTATCTTCCCCACTATCTTCAAAGCCTAGAGCAGAAATCTGTATATTAAAATTAAGCAAATTCCACACTGAAAGAAATATTTTTAATCATTTTCAACGCATTCTTCATTTGGATTTTTTTACATCTTTATATCATAAAGTAGTATAAGTTATTTAATGTCAGACATACACAAGAAACTATAATTTTGTAAGGTTTAAATTTTCAACTCGAAAGTAACATTTTAAATTATAATATTTAAGTGTTTCTTTATGTACTACTTCATCAATTGAGTCCATAAAAAATTTGCGAAATGCATATAATATTTTTTTAAAGAGGAATTTCAAGAGGTTTCTAGGAATTTTGAGGGATTTTGACGATCTTAAAGTGATTTTTATGGAATTCAAAAGATTTTCCGAATATTTAAAAAATTTTGCAGAAGTTGAAGGGATTTCAGGATATTTCGCGGCATTTTCAAGCAATTTTTGAAATTTTAAGAGAATTTTAATAACTCTAAGAAATTTTAAGGGATTTTTAATGTTTTGAAATTTCGAGAAATTTAAAGAGATTTCAAAAGGTTTCTGTGAATTTTAAGGGATATTAAATGTTGTATACGCAAGGTCAAATACTTTTTTAGCTCTGAATCGGGCAATTTTGAAAAATTAGAAACCGAGAAAAACGCTTTTAAATTTTCCATAGTGAAAATTGTTGGAAAAAATATCAAGAGTTCTCTATATCTTATGCGTTTCAATCGTATGTTTTTGAGATGCCAAGCTATAGTTTAAACCAAAAAGAATCAATTTATTGGATTTTTTACACAGGATTCCCAAGCAATCGAATAGTTTCATCTACTTTCCCATTCTGCTCCACAAGAGCCAGAGCAATTGTCTAAATTCTCAATTGGGAAGATATCGAAGTTGTTTCAACATCGCAAAGTTTCATCGTAGCGTTCATAAATCAAAGTTTGTCCGCTCTCTGGAGCCTTGGTTGAGCCTCTGCTATTGTTCTGCCGTTACATTACGTAACCTAGCAATCTAGTTCGACTGTATGGCTTCTGGTGGAATCAATTGGGAATCTTGATTGTTGGAGGACGATGTTGATGCTACGGACATCGTTGTCATTGAGAGAACAAGGAGAGGGGTATCCCGAATATACACACAGTAGAGGATATCCGGATAGATCGCTGGATCTATGGATGCTGCAGTGGCAGATATTATCGGTATTAACGCGTAGTTCGAAATCCGAAGTGTGTGTTTTACGCGAGAACAGAAACAGAAGGAGGGCCGATGACGATGGCGATGGCGATGGCTCAACGGACGAACACACAGTGATCTCGATTTAACTTTGGTACACGAATGGTCAAGAGTAGCGAAGCGGGCACTCCAAAGTAATCGAAATCCAGAGAGGAAAAGGGGACGCGATAAATTACTGTGACCGAGCCGACATCGATCCTAAATACGTACGCTTTTAGCTTTCACTTTGTTCTTCTCTCCGCGACTAGACTCGACTCAACTCTTTCCCGTTTTCCCAGTCTGCAACTCTCTCCATCGTCGTTTGTCTGACTCTTCCCGTTTTCTTCGAACGTCGCCTGCGCTGTGTCTAGGTCTCTACCCTCCACCAAATGTATATTCGACGATTTCACGGCGGACGATGTATGACGATGGATAAAGCATCAACGGGATTCCCTTCGATCCTTCTTGAAGTCGATAATGCGAGGGAGGAAAGGCTGCCAGGTATATCCGCACTAGGGAGAAATTTATCGAATCTCGGTAGCAAACCAAGGGCTGAAATTCGATTGACTCTGTGCTTTATGTTAGGTGAGGTTGACATTTTTCTAGGGCACTAATAAATATCCAAGGTGAGGATGTGCTCCAGAATAGTACAATCCAAATTTAACTGCGTAAAATATATATACCGAAATCTAGCATGTAATTCCGTGTCGGTAATGTACATGTAAAAATATAAGTATAAAATGATTTAAAATGCAAAACTAATCATAATGTTTGTCTCTTTTGTTCTAGGTGAGTACACAATTTATCTACACTACCTGTTACCCAATTCTGTGAGTATAATTTATGAAATATTGAGAATAACATCTTTTAAGTAGTGCGAGTAAACAAATAGTAGTACGCGTAAGTAGATCAAGTAGTTTAGGGTCAGACGCGTCTAATAACGTCTAAGTTACATTAATTTCTTTATTATTTAAATAATTTCAATATTACACATTCGAGATCACAGGATTTTCTACATTATTTGTCTCTTCGAAGAGCTGTCCGCTTTTTCTTTTTTAATAAAAGGTCAGGTATTGATTGTCGAACGGGGCGTCTTTTCTACCTTTCGTAAGCTGCAGCAGAAGATTCGATTCTTCCCGCTTCGGTTTCGTTAGACACTCTTTGGCTTATTGTTAGGGTCATACAGTCTCAATTCTCAATGTATGTACCTATACCCCTTGAACAATCCAGTAAGCTGAGCTTTCAGACTTGCGATTCCCAAAGTATATACACTCCCTCGCGTTCTCGAGTAGCCCATGGAACTTATCCTGATTCTCATTCTCTCTGCGGTGTGTTTCAATCCACTTGGTCAGCTCGTTCTTTGAACGAACAAATGTTCAAGGAAAACTACAAAATACCAATGTGCCATAGTGCTAGTCAGAGAAAAGAATATTGGTCCCTCATCCTCTTATCTTTATCAAATATAATGAACCTGAATTTCACAGAATCAAGATGTTTTTTTAGACATTAATTGGATTTGTGTTCTCAACGACTGAAGCTTTTAAATTTTTAAACATAATGAAAAGTTGAAAGAATCAAAATTAAAAAACTTTATTTATATATATGGGTACTTAATGTATCATTTATGTTAAAAAATACATCGGTATCGACGGAAAGAGTTGGATTGGAAGAAACGACTGCTTTAAAAGCAAATACGAACAGTTTAAACAAAGTGGAAAGTGCCGTTAGGAAGGCGTGCATGTCTCTTTATAGCCTGTCGCAGAGCCACGATTATAACAAACATATTGGTGCACTTTAATCATAAACCAATGTATATAGAATCTGGGTAAACACCAAGCCTGGGTCAATAAAGCCCTCATCCCACACCAGCTATTTGTCGAGCATGCTTTGACTTCGAGATGCACATTCTCACTCTGGAGCTTTTCTTCGAGAGAAACAATGCTTCCGCGACAAACCGTGCAGAACATATACGTCTTTGAGTATATTTTGTCGATCGTGAAACGTGCCAGATCGCGTGCTTTCCTACATACCGAGTGTCCAGAATTGTCAGAATTGTTCAGAATTGTCTTTCTCACGCGTTTCTTTCTTTAATTTCAATTTACTTAACAGTATATTTGTTATTTCAATACAAGAACTGCTGATTAATAATTAATAATTCCTAAGGTCAATTATGTAACTTTTCTCACTTCCTCACTTCTCACTTCTCTCTAATGTCATATAAATAACAAAAATTGTTGAGCAAAGTTATAGATTAAAAATAATCCGTAAAAGTATATATAAATTATGATACTAATTATAAAAATTTTAATAATTATGTCATCATCAGGGTGGTCACATGTCTGGGAAGTCAGGGAAATGTCAGGGAAAGAAATTTATCAGGGAAATCAGAGAAATGCGGATAGTTTTCAAGGAAACTGGAAATTAACATTTATGCTAATTGTGTTATTTTTGTCGTATAAGGACATATGGATTTTATAGTTTTAGAAACTTTTAGAAAGTTTTAGATTTTAGAAACTTTCCAAGGATTTCTAAGGATTATAAAGAATTTCCAGGTATTCTTTGAGATTCACTGGGTTTCTAATGATGTCAAGAGAGATTCAATAATTTTAAAAGATTTTAAAAAGATTGTCAGAATTTAAAGCAATTTTGATTTTTTTTAAAGTTGTTTTAAGGGATTTAAATTTTTCTTGTGAAATTTTGAAGGATTTCACGAGATTTTTATGATTTGTAAAAGATTTTGTGAAATTATAGAGAATTTCATGGGATTTTATTTATTGTAGTGGAATTTTAAGGAATTTAAAGATATGTCTAGGAATTTCAAAAGATTTAAGCGAATTTTATGGGATTTCAATAGGTGGAGAGTTTTTCGTGGAATTTAAAGGATTTCAAATGATTTTGAGTAACCTTAAAAGAATAAGTGAAAATTTAAGGGATTTCATGAAATATTAACAAATTTGAAAGGATTTCGTATAAGATGTTTCTAAGAATTTACAGAAATTTCTAGGAATTTTTCAATAGTATTAATATAATAGTATTAATTATTGAAAATTTATTCGCATTTTTAATACTTTTCTGTCTGGAAATTAATAGAATTGTTCACCTTTATCTTATAAGTTTCAATTAATCTCTATTTCGCTTTTAAAATGGATATAACATTATGAAAATTTAAATGCATTATCAAATTTAAATCTTGAGGTATCTTTGGCGTATTATTTATAATTGTGGTGATCCACACATATAGATTTCGTTGATGTCTTGATTTTAAGAACATTTCAGAAGTGAGTTGTGATAAATGCACTCGTTCACGTATTTAAATTTACATATTAAATTTAACTATTTTATTTAATTATTTAAAAAGCGAATAACACTCGTATAATATTTCTGGATCACTGAGTAGTTGTTGAGTTGAACGGACATACAATACACGTGTTACTTGTACGTACAAGACTCTTCCTACATGACGTTCTAAGGTTTTCGTACGGTCGTGTTGGTTATTGGTAAAGTTGAATGCGACATCCTGCAGCCCTTACTTCGAGCTCCTGCCCCCGCCAGTGCCAGATACCCATCCCAGATGCTACCGTTGTCCCCTTCGCGAAGTTCCCCTTCCATGTTGAACCTTATACCACCGTTTTCTACTTGCCGTAACCTCGATGCGGTCTCTCAACTTTGCCGAAGGAGGTTGGCAAAGTCTTCCAGGCAAAATAAAAGAACACAAGTCGGAGAGACTCGAGTGCAGTGATAGAAGCAGGGGGACGAGGAACCGAGGCAAGTGATAAACTGATATGATCGCGTATATCTTATTGTGATAAATGTCATGTCTCAGTGATTCAGTTCTGGCCGATTTCGTTTCTTATGGTTATCAGCCATAAGTCACTGCCGATAGGTTTCTGCAAACTCTCATGATGTATGAGCTATTGTCCTTACATGTACAACTTTCTTACGATAGAAATGTGATTTCGAAAAAATATTCAAATCAAGATGAGAGGGAGGAACTCTTTGGCACAGTTTTACAAATTGCAGACAAACTTTCTACATATTTCATACTCTTGCAGGAAGCGATATTTAACATTGGCTTATCTTGATCATCAGAGGGACTGTTTCTAAAGTTTAGTTTCAACTTTGCATCTGCTTTACTCACAGTGCTATATTACAATAGGCAATACTTATTCCACAAATAATTAATCAGCCAAAACAGATTTTTATTATATGTAATATTCATTTCTGCTTTGAATTGGCTCGGTAATAACAGTGTTTCATAGCAGGGGAAAAATATTATTGATACAAAGTATTTTTAAAATCCAGTCTACAAATGGGGGAAATTCTCCGGATTTTTCTGGAAGGAAATTCAGAAATTCTGAAATTTGGAAGATTGAACCTTATTGAGGGATTTTCTAAGCGAACATTGGTGATTGGCCTAATGCCCGAGTTGGATCAGGACCGTTTTTATTAGTTCAACGAAGAGTCACTGACGTAGGTGGAGTTGAAAGATGCGGAGGGTGGAAACGAAACGGGGGACGACAGAGGGTGGAATTCCCAGTAGATCACTGTCACGCCGCGAGAAGCCAATATAAATACCTCAACGCCTCTTTTCTCTGTGCCGTCGTCGGCACTCGTATTGTCGTGCCCCCGCATTGTTCATTGTTGTAAGTCGAGACCTGTCTAGTCTGCGTTTGTTTCTGCATACGGAAAAGAGCCTGTAGCTTTGTACACTTTTCTCAGCTTCCGGAAAAGGATCATACATGAAAGAGTGAATTATTTCTCACGTGCCTGGCTTTACTTTTCTATCCCTGATCTTTCTCCCGCCTCAATGTTCTCTCAAGAATCTTATCTACATCTTTCTTTCGACTTCGAAGGGTAGTCAAGTCACCCCTTTTGTCACTTTAACAGGGGATGAGATTGATGAAACAGTCAATGAAATTTCTTCTGCAGGAACTGATAACGAGGACCCAAACATCGTTCCTTTATACTAAATCGCATTCATATTTATGAAACTATACTTTATTTGCACATTAAAACTTGTTTTCATGCGAGTAAACTCTTGTAAACTGCTTAAGATTGTCTAATGTCTTAAGTTTAACCATGCATATGGCGCTGGCTTTTAATTAAACTTGTTTGTACGAAAGTGCACACAACTCTAAAAGAGCAGCATCCGTTGCGGTTTCCTATTTCCATATTTCATATTCATATCACGTCCAACACTCATAAAAATTACAAGTATTTACACCAGTATCATAAAAAATTGATTAAACAAAAACAAATATCAGACAGTGCCAAAGGATTATAAGAAATAAAATTGTACGTATTAAATTTAGCAGTTGAAAGTCTAGAACAGATGTTATCAAGTTTCGACGAATCTCGAATGATGTTTTGCTTTTGTTTTTCCTCTATCCTTTGCCTCGATGAGTGGCGGGATGATTTAATTGCCAACCCTGTACAGTATGTATATAGCTGAGGGTGGCTCAACGAGCTTCTTACCCTCTGACTATAACTCATTCCCGAGTCGCGCACATCGAACTCTCCTCTATTCGTGGTACTTCACCTTTAAGATTCCACATCAATGAACACAACCATTAATTCACAATCAGCCATGCCAACCGCATATTTACACATAATCATTTTACACGTATTATTAAATTTCACGACGTGATTTCAAATTCTTGCACAAATTCTTGCAGTTTAAATTCTTCAGCTATTGTCATTATTATCTATATTCAGCTAAATTCTTCCCTCTGTCATTCTCAATAGTGTTAATTTCTGAATAGTGTTAATTTATTCATTTTAGTTTTTGTAATTAATAAAGATATTAATCAATCGCGACAAAATCTGAAAAAGGAGAATTGGTGCGAAGACGTTTGGGCGCGAAGGATTTAATTTTCAATTGGAATAGCGGGCATTACTTTTATCGCCTCGATGATCGGGGGATGATTTTATTGCCGATCCCGTATGCCATGTGGGTAGTCAGGGCGGTTTAATGAGACGCCCAACCTCCAACGTTTCCACCCTCTGATTCACCATCCGACGTCGAGTTTCCTGCCGACCCTCCACGCTACCATCCTTTCTATCGCGCACAGTCTCCACTACCGAACGGTTTTGGTCTTGCATCCCTTTCCGAACCCCCCCCCCCCCCCCCCCCATCCCAAACCTCATCCTTCGTGAGCCACCCCCACCCTCACAATTACGTCGCGCGTGCCCTGACTAGAGAAACATATACCACAACTACCCAACCCCCGAGGCTCTCACCGTCCTCCCCCTCAATCCCTACCCTCCGTCTCAACCCCCAGAATCCACGACTTCTCATCGTGTCTCTCATCCCCTATTTTGATCCCACGAACCCCGCGCCACGACTTTGGCCCACGTTCTTCGCTGTACCAGATGCTGTGGAACTAAACTAAACAACGAAGGTTTCACATAACGCATCCTTATCGTACTACCACTCAACCACCACAGCATGTCACGCTCGTGTTTGAAAAACTCTAAGGGGATTCTGGAGATCGAAATTTTCAAGCATGGGATCGGCACGGGTAGTCCTTTTCTTGATAAGTCTGAGGAGGGAAATTGTATTACTCGGGGGAATATTAAAAATGAGGGCTACTCAGGGCACTTATCTATTCAACTTGTTTTTGTTTTTTTTGTCAGATGAGGGAGACATTTTATGATTTAAGTATGAATTAAGTAGTGAGATAACGTAGCTTGTCGACGCAATTTCGTCCAATTTCTTTTTGAAAGTCTCTTCTGCCTTCCCCTTTCCAAAAACTTCTTTTCCAAATTTCTTTTCCAAACTTCTTTTTCAAACTTCTCTTCCAAAACCCTCTTTTGTTCCTCTTTTCAGCCGATAGATATATCTATCTATTCATTACATTTCTATATAATATGTAATGGCCATTACATATCGTCATGATTTTTTACGGCATACGATACATGGCCATTAAATACCTATGACTTTGAAAAATGGCATTTAAGGTTTATAACACGTATGATTTCAGCCGTTTCTCATACCTACGAAGCGGGGCTAAAGCTTTATTTTTTACTCTCTAGGAACTAAAAAGTGACGTCATTTGTGAATTCAAAATCTCTTTTTCCAACCCCCTTTTCCCCAGTTCTTTTTCTAAACCAGATGTTGATAAGTCTGATGGTTTTTACATTTTTTTGAGATCTAAAGAAATGGAAAATTTTGCTTACAGCTAAATTAAAATTAATAAGGAGCTGTGTAAATTAACCGGAATCTCGACTGAATTTCGTAATGTCCTCAAAATGTCTTCTAAAGCTACTTTCAAGTTGCATTTACGCTTCGAGTTGTATTTACATGCTCACCTTTCCTTTTGATAGTTGGCTTTTCCCTTTGACGTCAACGTAAATCGACATTAACTAATGTACACAGTGCACACGATAATTTACGTGAAAAGCTTAAATATAAATGACAAGAGTTAATCTATACTTACCTTGCTGAGAAAGATTAATCATAATTTTAGAAACTTTTTTTTTATCTAAGAAAGAAAAAGAAGAGAGAAATACTCTCCTGTTATAACAATGAGTTCGCATCATAAACTTTAAGCAAGTGAGGACAATTGAACAACTCCAGAAAAACGATTGCGATCGAAGTTTTTAAACTTCTAAAAAGAAAACGAAAAAATGATATCCAGAGGTAGCACTTAACCGATGATTTTTAAATTGAATCAACCACTTTAGGTAAGGTTCGAGTTGAATAAAAACGTGTTGATGAGTGGAAGGACAAACGAAAGTAAAGTAGAAACGGGCCTGGTATAGTTCCAGACAACGTTGTCGCGTGATGATTTATTGTCGCGTACTTTCGCGAAAAGACGTACAAGGAAAATGTAAAATTATTATACCCCTTTTTTCTTTTGCGAATTTCAATTCCGCCTGCAGCTTTTAATTAAATTTCACGAGCGACAGGTGCTATCTGCATCTTTAGATTGAAAAAAAGTTTAGAACAATCTTATGTTTCCTTACCATTATTTCTTTCTCACTCCGCAACATTTATCAAAATTTCCACTGTAAAACGTTTTAAATTCATTCCTCGCAAATTAAATGTTTTCATTTTATTTCATTCTCACAAAACTATTCTAAATTCTTGATTTTCATTCTATAGAATATAAATATATATTTTTGAATATATTCAAATTGTAAGAAGATTTTAAATTATTTAAATTTAAACTTCGTTTTTTAAAAGGATTTAAATCTAAAAGTTAAAATTCCAACTTGTTGATTCCTGGGATTGGACATGGTCCAAATTCGAGAGAATTTAAATTTCGAAGCTGGACATTTGGAAGACACTCTTTAAAAGTACTTCAAATTCAATGGTCATACGAAATCGAAGGCACTTTAACTTTAGAATCGTCCAATTTTTATAATATCCGAATTAGAAAGGCGCCTAAACTGGAGGAATTTATATATTTGGCAAAGTATCAATGTACAATCTAAAGACACCAAATTTTCATCTTTTAAATGATACAATTTCCTGAACAGTTTTTTATATCTTAAAATGTTTTTAAAGTACTGAGAAAATCAATTTACTTTATAACTAATAGTAGGCAAGAAGATAATTACTTATTTACATCTTGCTTACATCTTTGTTAAAGTTAATTGCTCTATGGATTGTCCAGATATCTTTCGATTGTTATAGGAGCGTTATTTGTTCCTTTTGAACTTCAATTTTCAAGATTCGAAAGATCTTCATCAACCATACCCTTATCCAACTATTTCACTTCTATCACGATTATCACGTGAATTTTGTGAGTTTTGTAATATTTCTCTTTAGTCTAATTTGTCGACTGGTCTGACATTTGAATGAGGATTCATGACAGAGTATTAATTAGAATCTAAGACGAAAAGTGAAGCTACGTTAGGTTCGATCACACGGACGAACGAGTTTTAGTGGTCGGGTCGATTTTGGCGGTGGGACTAAGTTTCGAGGTGCTTTTAGCGTTAGCACACCAATACTAAGTGTATCCTAGTGGTATGAACGCTTAGGAGGAACCTAAGCATCGTATGCCAATTAAGAGGCTGTCTAGGCTAGAGGACTCGACAGCTTGCGGCCTGAGTGGTTGTAATACGTTTAGCCGGAATGTGCTCCAACTTCCCATATGAGGAGCTTGTCTGTTGGCACTAGCTTGGCTTGGCTTGGCTTGGCTCTTCCACTTGTGTGCATGTGTATTTGTGCAAGCTTGTACTTCATAGTTTACCTCGAGAGTATTCCGCCTTGTCAATAAAACAGATACTACACAGGTATTATAAGATTACAAACTTGAAAACACAATATTTGAACGCAATTCTCTAGCTTAGATGTACCACGATGTACCTATATGTACATGTAGCATTTTGTACCAATGTTAAGCATAAAGTTTGTCGCCTTTTTTGAGCTGCAGAACATCCACAAAAAATCTTTTTCTTCTGTTCAAATCTGGGGAGGAACTCTGAGTTAGACACTCTAGTTTCATAGCAAAGCAAGAATTGCTACCTTCATATATTATAAAATATTTTTATACCGGATGATCAAAAAGTATCTATCTATATATGTATATCTTGAATTTGGTTAATTCACTTTTTGGAAACCAAAAGTTGGCAACATAAATGTTTTGTGCTTCATCCATAAAAGCACCAACTTCATGATGAAGACAGCTAAGATTTTCAAAAAAAAACATAGCAATGATCTTAATATCGAGTCTATCTTATGAGATTAAATTGATTTATTTTTTAATCATACGGGGCTATACTTCAAACTTTAGTGTAGGAATAGTTGAAATAGTCTTTTTTATTTTGATAATTATTAATTTTTTCAGTTTTAGTCAAATATGCTTTGCTGATTAGCAAAGTTAGCTTCGTAGCAAGGCGACTAACTCAGAGTCCCTCTCTTGTTCACTTTAGATTCGTTTTAAAATTTAAAATTCACTAATGAATTCAGGTGTAGAGGCAAAGCATCCTTTATTTAAAAATCAGATCTACTTGTTGTTGGACGGTCCTTTAAACTTAGTGCTGTGAAATTGGAAACGAAGTTCTCGAAGTAACGCGTCAAAATTGAAGCAGCTTCAAGTTGAAGAGTTCAGGAAATGGGAGTTGAGAATGGAGGAGATGATTTTAAACGTGTTACATGGATTGGAGACTCAATAGTGTAACAAAGAATGGAGGACAAGGTAAAGGGTGGGAGCGAAAGGAAGGAAAGGAGTTAAAAGGGATGAAAACGGGAATAGGATAGGCGAGAGAGGGTGGTTACTCTATAGGACGTGTAGGTAGACACACAGATAAGTCGGGCCAGACTGGACGGCGCTGAGCTCGTCGCACTCGTAGTAAACAAAGCTGTAACTCTCCTCACACCAAGGAATCAATGCTTTTGCCTGGAAACAAACTCAGTGCCGACATCCATCTTACTTTTGGTCCTGTGCATGTTGATGCATCGAAAGATAAAAAAAAGTCTCGATCGAAAGTGCTGAAAATTCCTGCTGAGCGTAGGCTGAATGAAAAAGAATGACATCTATTATGAAATCTGGGGAAAACGTACTTTCATGTCCCATGAATTCATTCCTATTTTTCACTGATCTCCAAACTTGAACCATCAGACTTAACAAGTTGTCAAGATTAAGAACAATAATGTCAAAAGATTGTATAAAATGACACAGTTGGCTTTTCACACATTTTCTAAAGTTGCCTTAATTAAAGATAGAAACTTGACAGATCACAAAGAAGCATTTACTTCACTGTGTCGTATTACATTTTATATGTAAATGAAGCATATTCCAATTATTTCAATTGGTTACTCAGAATTTCAGCATTATAACCAAAACAGTGTGTACTGTTCATATAATTCATTTCTTGACTAACGAGACCTCGTATATTATGCGCACGGTTTTGCTGATTCCATTGGGGAATTCTCTGCTTGTACATTTCGCTTGCTTTCAAGTGAATTTTAATCGTGGTGAAGGAAATAAATTAAATTATTACCTAAAGAGAGCACGTCACGTTTTTGTACAATTTATGCACCACAATTGATATTCATGACTAATGTTTAATATATCATAGTTATAATCTTTAATTATTACTAATTAGTACCAATTAAGCAAATTTTCTCGTCCAAAAATTGTTAGGAACATTCTTTTAAATTTTGGTTTGGTGTAATCGAACGAAAACGAAAGGATGATACATTTTGAGGACCTCTCGTATATCTGAAACCTTTTAACATAGAAACTTTTTCTGGTTAGGTGCCAGGATAGATAGATCATTTTTCAAGGCTTTTTGTACACTGTTCATGCGTCCATTAACTCCTTCGTTGGCATTGACGCCATACTGCGCGAAATCGAAACGTGCCCAGCGTGACATTGACATAATAATGCGCACCTTGTTTCGCTTCCTTGTTCAATTAAATATTAAAAAAGAAAATCACGTACAGTTTGGGAACTTATAGTCAAATCGTTCATGCCAACGAAGGGGTTAAAGAAGTTTGACCGAAAAGGCGTAAAAAGTACAAGGACACAGACGCATGGTCTCTTATTTCTCTGGGGGCTTTCTCGAACATAAGGAAGATCGAAAACCTCGTGCTTCTACTCCTTTCTTTCTATTACCACCTTTTCTTTTCTCACTGCGCCATTCTCTTTCCACTCATACTTTTTTTTACCCCTTTTTCCTATTCACGAAACAGGAAAACATAAATATTTCATAGTTCACCGTACGTACATTGGCGAATTTTTAAAAGTTTCGGTGCAAGCGCTTTTCTGGTACAGAGAATAACAGACATAAATATGCGCGTTGGTAAAAACAATTTCGAAGTCTTTTTCATTTACGATAAATTATTTAATTTTATAATTATATACAAATTTAAAGTTTTTACAATTAGAAAGTTAAAATAGGCGGCGAAAATAATTGAGCTGAATGGTAATTACGACACTTTGATCATGGGAAAATGTAAGAAAGGAATGTGAAATCTTGCATGATTCGTCTGTCAAATGAATATCCACAACCTTCTTGCTTCCATAGATCATGATGTTTCGAGGGTACCGTATATCATACATCTCGACGGATAGTATACTCAGGGGGTCAAACGTACGATTGCACTTCCGATGTAACGAATTTTCACCCCGTTCCCGAGAACCTTCCATCTTATCTCTTTCTACTGATCTTATTATCTCTTTTTCTCTTTGCACTTGCCTATCCATCTTTCTGCCATTTACTCTTTGCCATCTCTCCATCTCTACATCTCGCCATCTCTACATCTCTCCATTTATTCTCCTCCTCGTCTACTCACACCTCGTTCCCTCCTTTTCACATATCTTTTTGCGAGTCTTCCAATTTTGTCGCCCCTGATAACGGCTTCTTTTACGCTCCATTGACGCCGCTTCGTGACGAAGAAGCTTTATTTATTTCGCTCTTGTGAAAATTAATCTTGTCAAGTGTTATGGAAAGAAATATTGTGGAAAAAGTTATGGAAGTTTTATGATGTCGAGGAAGTAATTTACATTTTTAATTTGTTGTGTCGAAAAGTAAAAAATAAAATATTGAATCTTTAAAGATCCCAGTAATGTGGATGATAACTGTATAAAATTTCGTCTTCAGATGAATTTTAGAAATGGCTCGAAATAATGTAACATTTATCAGATTCAAATCAGTCCAATTGGGTTGAAATTTCAGACCTCTAGTCTGAATTTCAAGGTATTTCATAAAATTTAAAAAGTTATAAAAGGATTTCAAGAGATTTATAATTATTTTAAAGACTTTCAAGAGGTAAAAGACTGAAAAGAGTTAAAAAGAGTTATTTTAACGAATTTAAAGGAATTTGAAGAGATTTTAAAAAAGTTTAAGAAAATTCGAAGGTTTTTGTAGAAGTTTAAGGGTTACCAAAAGATTTTTATAATTTTTAAAAGATTTCCTGAAATTTTAAGAAATTTTGAAACTTTTCGAACTGTTTAAATTAAATTAAAAAAACCAACCCAATACCGGCCCATTTATTTTAAATACAAATAATTCTTGAAAATTTTTCGCTAAATTAGTTATATAAATACTGTAATTTTAAATCAAGAAGTTATTTCCATTGTCTTTAAATCAACAGATCTACTAGACTATTCCTTTCTTGAAGCAACAAAACTTTTATTGGAGCAATTGAACTTTTCTCGGAGGTCAAGAAGTAAAATAAAATGTTCTTTTTTTTGCAAACTAACCAGTACAAAAACGTACAAAGCTGCAAAGTTTGCTACTGAATTTCAATTCAAAGAAAACGTGTGGCTTCTATCTGTGCTACTGTGAGTTACTGATTAGCTCTTAAGGTTTCCGAAATTCGGAAAACGTTTGAAAATTTGTCCCGCTATTGGAAAACATTATTAACAACTGCATTTTTACTGGTCCGCTTTTTATACAATTTCGACTGATTAGAAGCTACCGACAAAAGTTTGAAAAGTTTTTATGTGTATCGTTTTTATCTCGTCTCTTTTCTGTACTATATATACTAAAACTTCCCTCATGTTGAATTTAAAAAGAAAGATTTACTGCTACCAAAAGGAATTTTCGTATGAGAACATTCTCTGGACGGTATCAGCATTTTCCTGGTTTACGACGAAGACCCTGCAGATATGTCTTTTAGCTGGTTCATTGTCTTGTTGAGTTGATAAGATCTCGTTACCAGACAATATTTAGATGAACGATCGCTTGTCTCCTTTCAGGTGGCTTGGATGCTCTTCGATCAGAGTGCTATTCTGACGGTACACAACCATGTTATCACGAGGAACCCGAGAATAGCCGTGTCGCATGATATGCACAGAACGTGGTACCTACATATCAATGACGTGCAAGAGGACGACAAGGGAAAATACATGTGCCAGATTAATACCGTCACTGCCAAGACTCAGTATGGATATTTACACGTTGTAGGTGAGTAAAAAAAAAATGTTCCTTAAACTACATTAATTCCAGTGATTGATTGAACAATTGCAAAGCAAATTGTGACTGTGAGTGATAGCTTTTCAACTTGTTCTCTCGCGTTCTTATTCTCCCTCGAAAATGTGCATATTTTGTCCTTTTCACTCCACATTGAAGATGTTTCCCTCGGTTCCCTTCGTCATTTTTGACAGATGAAATTGACTTATATTTTCCTTGAACTTATGTGTTATACACGAAACTTCCTTCTTTGAAATCAGGCAGAAATCGACATACGACACATATTCAGTGCGCAAAGCCAACAACACGCATCTAACTTTTCTTGATATTTCGAATGGAATAGTAATGTGAACAGGGTGTGGATGGGAAAAAGAAAATATACTCAAAGAAGAAAGAAGTCGAGGATTTACACATAAAGATTATGGTCAACTTTTCTTATAGAATAGAGAAGGATCTTCTTTGAAAAACTACCTAAGAGAGTCTTCTTACTTTTTGATATGTATCATACAGTAGTACAGGTCAAGGTATGGTCAGCCATTGGGGAATCAGTAATAAAGGTCCATTATAATTTAAAGAAAAATTTATTTTATAAACTAAATAGAAGTATTTCTTCGTTATGGGTAAATGAAAGAATATATATCTTTGGTTGGAGAAAGAAGGGTGGGTAATAATTTAATCAAAAGAAGAAAGGCGTAGTATATACAGAGGATTCGTTGCCATCCGGTAGAACATATTAATATCTCTAGTTTTGACGTTTCGGGACGCTTTGGGGGTGAGGGTATAGTCAACGGAGTAATCAGAGGGCTAGATTAATTGTTTCCACGGGACTCTTGCCCTGTGCACACAAACGTAAGACTCGTGCCAACACTTGGCACTTCTCTGATAATACCAACAACCAACATAATACCGGCGTGCCATAACTCAGAGTTGTTACTAGGCCGCTGGAAATATATATTGCATCACTGCTTAACTGAAAATCTATTAAATTTTCCCGTTCGCTCCTTCTTTCCTCACCAACATCGTCAAAATCCACCCCCCGCCCCCCATTTACCGTGTCGTAAATAAAGCAAAACCGCGGGGATCTGACTTTTATTCGATTTAAAGCCACGAGCGAAAACTTACTTAGAAACGGAGACCGAAGGAGCTGAGTGGACGAGAACGGGTTCAATCGTATAACACGCTTCGACCTTTTCAGCTCCTCGATACTTATCGCGACATCCTCCTCGAGGTCCTTCAGTCGCAATGAATGTCAGCATGTTTTTCTCAGTGACTTTTCCACAATTTTTCTAAACAAGCGGATTTTCTGAGAAAAAGAGATGTTTGGAAACCATAACAAAGCTAATTTAAATTGAAGTAGGTAGTAGCAATTTATGTTACGAAATCTGAAATCTTTTAAAAAACATTGTTTTAAATGTTCACAATTGTAAAACTTCTATTAAATTTGATTTAAATTGATTAGATGATTTCGAAATTTGAAGGTCTTGAAATTAATTAGTAGTATTAAAACTACGAACAATTTAAAAAATCTGAAATTCTATTTATTATAACATTTAAATTCATTGGAATAAAACAACTCTCGTACTTATTTGTTTGGCTTATTCAAATATTTTTAAATTGACAGCTGTCGTCCTTATAAACTCTGGCTACAAATTCAAAATTAATATTCCATTGCAGTGAAATATTAATTTGCGGTTTATAGCTACATAGTAATCAGAAATGCATTTTGGTTTAGAGCTTTGTTATTAGTACATTTAAGTCCTTTTCTTCTTTTGTTTTCTTGACTCGATTTTCCTGACATTAAAAATTCCTGTGAGCAAAAGTTTTAGAAATAAAATTTAAACAACAATTTCGGGAATTTCCCAAATATGAAAACTTCTAAAAGAAACATAAATAACTCCTGTTATATGTTAATAATTTTCGTGTATGTAAATTATTTCTCCATAAAGGCTTTTTTAAGCATCACTGAGTATGAAAATGCGATACGCATATTAATTTAACATGCAACAATACATTGAGGGAGACTGGCATCCGGATGCTTCACGAAGTTGTACACATATGCAACCGGCATAATAATTTCTGGAACAACGCAGCAGTTAGCAATTTGCATTTTATGATGGTCCATAGAGAGAACGTCTAGAAACAGGAAAAAGCAAGTTCACTGTGACGAAACCATATTTCATGAAAGAAAACATTTGACTATTCATGAAAGATTTTGCTAACTGCTAAAGCATGTAACGTAATGAAATAACGTTAGGAAGAAATATAGAAATAAGATGGTGACAAAGGAAATAAGTTTATCAAACTTTGTTAAGAATGCGAAAAACTCGATGAACTGTCATCTGCAACGCTTTGCGGTGAATAGTGTTCTAGGATAAGTAGAGACGAGAGCTGTCAACTCCATACTCGGCTATTCTTATGAAACCATATAAATTTCTATATTCCAATTCGTAAAATCGAAGGTTGCCTTTGAATCCACGATTATAATGGTTTGAAATGCTGAAGTGAATGCTCTCTAAGAAGACGTTCTGACGGAATTTAAAGTGAATTTTATATATCTCAACACGTATAATCACAACATTCTACAGCTAGCAATCGATTAAAAACTGGACTTGTTGTTCTGACAAAAGTATAGAAAAATTTAATAACAAAATTTATTTCATTGTCGATAATTAATCATATTTCTGAAGTTGTAAAATATATAGATTGCCAGGCTAAACTTCCTAGTAAATATTTATGAAGCATACAAAGCTTTATTCAGTGAAGTACACGTTTATGTCCTTCAGAAATAAGAGGCTATATTTTCGAATCGGTTCTTTATGCAAATCATTCATCGCTCGCTTTTGCTAAAGCTCGTAAACATTGGTCACGATTCGCTTGAATAGTTATTCCTATTTCCTTCGTGTGCGGAAACGCATAGTTCGTGTTCGTAGTTTTCTTACTAGAGTTAGCGAAAGATACCCCGGCGAAACTTCATTCCGCTTTTCTTACTCGACCTGCAAAGAAACTGGTGAAAACAATATAAACTTGAAGGTATTGATTGTCAGGGATCTGTAACAGCTATTTGCATTTCAAAAATAATTTAATAATAATCACCGTGATGAAATGGAGTTATTTAGCTATAATTGACTCACTGAAATAGAAATATGACATAAAGTTCAGAGTTTGAAAGTCAGATTCAGCAAGTGTATCCACTTTTTCCCTTCTGAATCTTTTATTTAGTAAGTAAAGTGTATACGACAGAGTTTAGGGCAAGTTAACGCGACACAACGTAACACAACAGGCGGCGTTCCCCTGAATAATGCATCAACAGTCTGTGGCTGCAGTATAACAGGGGTGCCGTTCAATCTGCGCTTGCTGAACAATTCGGAAACACCCACACATTAGCATTAATGTAGGATATCGTTGAACACCTGCGGTAATTCATAGGATTGCTCGGCCGTGTGGGATCGCCTCTGATACCCTTGCATTCGCATATGTATATTTATGCGACTCTAACTACGCCTCTAGTCTAGATAAAAACCATGTTTGCCGACGATATGACAAACATATGTATGATCACTGACCTATCGCTTCGGTTGTCACGAAATTGTGTCATCTCACACTGAATTGCCCGAAACAATATAGCTTTACAATTATTTTTCTAAACCGTTTTTGCAGTTTTCTCCTAATGACAGAATTTATTCCTCTTTATGAAAAGCTATAATATTTGATTATAATTTCTTCGAGATTTTTGCTTTTAATTATTACAACTTCAAGCCATTCAAAAGCTAATCAAGTTTGAAACAATAATTAATGCGAGATTTTCGAGACATTTCGTTACATCACTTTTTTTAGAGAGGAATTTCAGAAGGTTTCTAAGAAGTTCAAGAGATTTTAGATGTTGTGAAGTTATGGGGACTTTTAAGGGGTTTCTAGGATAAGATTTTAAATGTGGTCGTGGAATTTAAAAGAAATTTATGAAATTTTAAGAGATTTTTAAGAATTTTATGGGATTTTAAGACATTTTATAAGAGAATTCCAGAGATTTTTATAACTTAAAATAATTTTTAGAATTTGCAGGATTTTAAAGGATTTAAAATTTTTTCGTGGAATTTTAAAGGAATTTTAAGTGATTTCAAAAGGTTTCCAAGAATTTTAAGGATTTTTGGACATTTTAAGAGAATTTAAGAGATTTTTGCGATTATCAAAAGATTTCGTAGAATTTTTAAGGATTTCATGGAATTTAATGTGATTTCGAATAATTTTGAGAGATTTTAAATGTAAAGGAATTTCAAGAGGTTTTTAAGAATTTTTAGAGATTTTTAAAAATCTTTCAGATGTATTTCAAGACATTTATGATTTTGAAGATTTTTGAGAAATATTTAGGGACATCAAGTGATTTTTAGGAATTTTAAGAGATTTTAATGAATTTTAAGGCATTTCGAAGATAGGAAAATATAGAAGAACTCGTAAAAGATATTATCGCATAAAATATGTAACACAGTTTTAAATTTTCTTTTGAATTAAGTCATTTGCCTCTGGCACTAAAATCAAATATGACCTCTAATTGCATTCCTGTGTTAGATTTCGCATTCACATGGAAAATGTATGCAATACTATGCATAACAGAAATTTCATAGCGATAGTTTCATGATCTTTGAAAAATATGGTAATTTATATTATATATTTGCTGGAACAAATTCATCTCAGAAATAGTATGATTAAAAGCTTCCAGTAGAAATGAAGTACTTTACTGACTTAAATCTAGAACTCGACTGTAGTCTATCTAACTTGGTTGAAACAAAGTTTTAGTAAAGTTAGAATTCTTGATGTGGAAACTATTTTTTTTTTCTGATTATTGCGGAATATAATTTATAAGCTAAATTTTAAATTGAAGGGTTTCCAATCTAGAACTTCAAGTTTAGCAAAATACATTATGGCGTTCTGATTTCTCGTACATGTTTAGCAAATAAATTGAAAATGAGTTCAGTGTTTTTGTTAGAATTCTTAAATGAGAAACAGTAACTGAAACTTGGTGTATTTATGAACTTCACTGGTAATATTTCGAAACTTGTGTTTATTTGCAATTCTGCTTATTTTAGCACCTTGGTATTTGATACCAATTTGCATAAGTGTAATATATGCAGTACATTTACACGTCTGAAGCACTTACGGTTATCAGCGATATTCGCTCAGCCACTTCAAAAGTACGCACTCCTGAGAAACAATTATGAAACATTTATGACTCCCCAGGTACTGTTGACTATACAATGCATCACGCAATATTTGTTTCACCGAAGCCGTTTTACCAAGAATCGTAATGTTGCAAAGTACACTTCCATTTATTAATTTTGATAGTATTGTATGAAAATGCATAAACCATGATCAGCAGAGAGTATTTGTTAATCTAGTCCATGAATATATTTTTTCAATAGTAAAAAGTTATTAAATTTTATGCAGTGTAATGTAAGAAAAGTGTCACACCAAAAAGTCTTTTTCTACTGATAGCGCGTTAAGTCTCACATTGAGATGTTTTTTCCACTTGGAAAAACTAATTTCCTCTTTTACGAAAAATTGAATGTAATTTTGAATAACAAATATTGGATTAAATTTAGTGGAATAAACTTTTTTAATTTATAAACTCGAATTATCATAATAAAACTCGGATCACAGTTTAGTCTATGGAATTTTGCGGTTTAATGAACGGCAAATAGATTGACTCGTAGCTGTCAGGCTGTCAGTTCTCGAATCAGGTTTCTCTGACATTTGAGTTGAGCTGTCGTCTAGTCCTTAATTTCTTTGACATGTTCTAATTTAACACGTGATGACATAAAATTTTATTATCATATGTTATTTATAAACTCCCCAGTTTATAATCTATCGCCTACACTGTTATTCTTTCATATATTAATAATATATTATTTATATCACGACGTTTGGCTATTGATATTAAGTAGGGTTATTTCGAACGAATTAATTAGCCAAATAAATTAAAATGTTTATAAAAGCAGTCAAAAATAAATGAGGGAAGCCTCTAATATTTATTGAATTATCTATTTACTGAACTGCTAAATTCAATATGATAATGCACCTAATGGTACATCCAGAAATCCTGTTAAAATATGAAGATATACTTCGGTGCACTTAGGTTTGCTTTTAGCATTACTTTTATGAAATTTCATAAATTTAGAATTTTATCTAGCAGCCTAGAAAAAGCAAATGGAATTATTTATTTCCGAAGTTAATGGAAGTCAGACGTTATATTTTCAGTAGTACAAGTAAATGTTCAGTCAGCCAATTCAGTTAAATTTCTTAACAGTTCAAAAAGATTTTATGCAGAGTATACAATTATATTTAAAAAAGAATTGAGAGCCAATTCCATGTTCAATTAAACATTAAAATTATAAACAAACCAACTGAACTTGTCCTCGAATTTTAGTATATATTTACTTTCTGAAAACAACGAGTTTCCATAAAATACAAATAAAGTTTCGCGGGTCATTCACCGCGCCTATAATTGATTTACAACCACAGCAGAATCCACTTTGCGTTGGAGTTTACGTTCCCGCAATAAGGTTGTGTGTGGGCGATTTTTAAAGCTCATTAAGCGACGGCAGAGATTCGCTTGTAATTGCAAGCAAAACCGCTTTGATAATTGTCGAAGTAGAGCGTAACTGTTGAGTTTCAACAAAACAGCCGAACGGCGAGCCACCAGGAGAAAAAATGTCCACGAACCCATAGGCTGAATTCAAGGTTGGAAGCTTGTCGATTCTTTCACGACTCGGAACTGCCTCATTTTGTCCAGGGTGCGCTTAACTTAAGCGTGCTTTTCAAGGACATTTATTTTCGCAAGCTCTCCTCTTATCGCCAGTGATTACGAGTTTTTAACGGGGATTTCCTCTGCCTTATCTGCACACCATTCTCCGACCCCACGTCTCGAGCCCTTAAACCCACCTTCGAACATTTCCGCGGCTGTAACTGGATTCTTCCCTTTTAGCCCCTCATTTTCGCAATCATTTCTCTTTCTCGAAAGCACCGCACACGCACACATTTAGAAAATCGATTAGCATATGAAAGAATCTCTTCCCTCCGGTCTTTGCCCGAACTAACTCAAAAATATATATCACTCTTCTTGAAAGATTTCTTTTTTTTTTTAATTTTCTATTCCAATTCTATTAGACGAAGTTTTCACGCATAATTATCTTGTTTGATTACAGTGCCTCCTAATATCGACGACTCGCAAAGTTCGTCTGACGCGATTGTCAGGGAAGGTGCCAATGTGACGCTTACCTGCAAAGCAACCGGAAGTCCGACACCCAACATCCGTTGGAAGCGGGACGACGGTTCGAAGATTTCCATCAATAAAAGCTTATCAGGTTTGAGGCAATTCTTTGTTCGAATTTAACTATGATTAATTAACAAATAAAAAGATACCACCAGTTCTTCTTTAGAGCAATTTTATAATCAAATACAAAAAAATGCAGAGTGTAGATGCTTTTTAATCTTGGATAATTAGTTAAATTCCTGAATTATAAAGTTCATTTTCAATTTTCCGTTACATTGTGCAATAAATGAATATTAAATCCTTTTTACTTCATGCATGCAATCGTATTTTACCTAAAGTCCACTTGTAATGAGTTATAACAGTGCTGAATTAATGAATTAGTGATGAATTAATCCGCCGTTTGAATTTATGCATTATGCATATGGGTCATTCCATTTCAAATTTACAACAAAATTTTTGATTGCGCTG
>CAJFCP010000075.1:990163-1001990 GCA_904066005.1 Synergus itoensis | reverse complement strand
CTGGAGGTGAGTCAGAACAGAGGCATTGTCGCATTAACATTCCTTTCGTGTGAAGAGGGTGTAGAGCGGGAGTGGAACGGTTAGGGTGGGATTTGATTATGGAGGGCTGGTAGTAGCCTGTGAGGCTGAGTTGGGGGTTTCGAAGAAGGAGATAAAGGGGAGAAAGAGGGAGTGAGAAGGAAGGTTTCGAATTCGAAGGAACTAGAAAAGGAGAGACGTCGTTTCTGGATGCGTTGTAGGGTGCACGAATTAGACCGAGTCCTCAAGCATTCAGGGTGGCTTCGGATAAAAACCGTTTCTCGTAACGAGGATTTCGAACGAGCCAGGGGTTCACGAATAAGAGCAGTGTCTCCCAGCCTCCTGAGATCAAAACAATTTATATACCTGCACTGCTTTCAAATTTTTATTGACATACATCTGTCATCACCAGTCTCGGAGAAATCATAACAAAAAATTCCTAGCACGTGCTCAAATATACACATTTTCTATTATACAAAAATATGGTAGATATTTTTCTTGACTTTTCTTGAAATCAGCTAACGAAAGCTGAACACGTAAGCGTATCTAAATGTGAAAGAGAGTGATATACACTGTCCGGAAGCATATTTGATTTGAATTCCAGGAGGAATTCGCTCTTTGATCCCAACCTTCTTCATGGCCCAAAGGAATCCCTGGCTAAATCAAATTATCAAGTTATTTATATCTTTGAAGTAAACTAAAGCAGAAGTGATGACTTCCCTCATGTGTTTAATGCTCTTACTATTGATAGTCATGTATATAAATTCTTCAAGCTCTTCAAGGTCTTTCTTCAATTGGACTGAGGTTTCAGACGTCTATTCTGATGAATTTTGTTTCGATTTTTTCTTTATAATGTCCAAAAAATATAAACCAAGGTACAGAAACCTTTTTGTTAATTAAAATTAAAAAACACAGTATCTGTTGTCTATGATCATTAAAAAAAGTAATTTTTTTAATAAAAATAGGTGAGAAATAGGTTTCAAAAGAGTTTTAGGATTTTCACAAGATTTCATGAAATTTCTGAGGGATTTTAATTGATTTAAAAAAATTTAATGGATTTTAAGAGATTCTTAATGATTTGAAAAAACTTCAGAGGAATTTTTATAGAATTCAAAAAGGTTTTACGATTTACAAGAGATTTCATAAGCTTTTAAGGCATTTTTAGCGATTTTAAAGAATTTCAAGCGTCAATTTAATGACAATTCAAAAGTCATTTAAAAATATTTGAATTAATTTGAAGGGATTTCAAGAGATTAAAAAAAATCGAAAATTTTAAGAATTTTTTTAGAGATTTTAAGGGATTTCAGAAAATTTACAGGATTTTAATTTAGATCTACATTTCAATTTGCTTCAAGAAACAATTTTTTAACAAAAAATAATTCTTCCGTAAAAGAGGTTGCAAAATTGTTAATTGCGGAGATTTTCAATTTTTTAAAACTCTAAAACGCCATTAGTAAATAAAAGAAAAATGGTTTTTGTTTCTATTTTTAGGACATTATAGGTTAAAATATTGAAAAAAATTCGTCGGAAAAGACGTCTGAAACTTCAGCCCAATCTTTCTTCATCTCTTTTGAGATTTTGGGGAATAATAGAGAACATAGTGGAATATCTCGGGGAATATAATATATTTTCAAAGGAAGAATGAGATTTCTTTTTTTATTCCGTTTCTTCAGGTCCAAGAGGATACTTATTTCATCTTTGATATCTGTTTCCTTCTAATTTTCCTTGATCCTCCATAGACGTTTTTCTTTAAAGTTCTTACTTCTCTTTTCTACTCTCGTTTTTATCGCGACCGCTCCTTGGAGATGCCGTCTTATCGTTATAAAGGCTTCTTAATTAGTCGGGTCGTGGTCTGGTTGTTGCACTAAATACATCATCACCTGCTGCCACTTAGAGGCTACAGGTGAAAGGGATGATCTTGTCGTTGTCTTGTTAGTTAAGACTCACTCTAGTTTCACGCTGTTCGAACCGCAAACTTAGTTCGAACAACTATACGCTCGGGGTATATCAAGCCTGATTCCTTACTTCCAGAATCGCTCACGTTACCGTCTCAATGCCTCTTTCCCTCTCAAATCTATAATTAGACTATCATGAAAATGAATTCCTCAATAATGAAAATTCCACGTCAATTCATGTTTTGTTCTCTTTAAACTCTAAACTGTGATTATGAAATACTCTCCAGTTTTTTTCTCGTATGTAAGCGGCTGAAAGTACAAAGTGGATAAAAATATTTCAAATAATGGGACAAAATCAATTCTCAGAATGAAAACGAAACAAAGGGAATCAATTAGCGTTCGATATTGACATTTCGTTTTTGCTGTGAAAATTCATTTGGTCCTATTTTCACTCTGAAGTATTTTTATCCCACTTTTACAAACGAAATGTTTTTATTTACTTTTTACTTTGAGCCGCTCATATTTCTGTTTCTGTCCATTCCTATTCTAAAATTGCTATCTCTTTCAATCCTTTATCCCAGCAGGATTGCTTCATAAAGTATTCTAGCATAAATTCCTAGTCCTCTGGGCCTTTTGTTGATTCTCTTCAGCCTCTCGAAGTAATAAACAAAAAAAATGTGAAATATTTAAATCAAGGAAGTGTAGATGGATGGCAAGGATGTCCTTTCGGTCACTAGAGGGCTAGAAATGTTCGATTCGACAAAGAGCTTTTTGACGTGAACCTTAAGTTAAGCGAGTAAGAATAAAGCGCACAGCCGGAGGGAGAACTTCTTTACGTTCATATTCTGCGGCTGAGTTACTTTTACCTCAAGAAAGGTAGTTGAGTTGTTGTGCGCACTGAAGAGAGGAGGAAATAAAAGGAAAGAATTTTATGATTGCTTACGTGATGTTTACCTTAAATTGTATTTTACACTCGATAGTTTTTACGATCTCATGCTCATATTATTCAGCATCCCTTTTTATTATTTAGTGAGTTTCTTTATTTAAAAGTGAAATTTTTTCCGTGGCATTATTGTTATTGAAGTCAAGCTCTTGGAGTTGAAGCTTCAACGGAAAAGGCAAATATACAATCTAGGAATTGAACTGAATTTAAAGAATGAAGTGTATTTATTCTGAAACTGCTTCAGGCAATTGTACTCCGCGAAGTTCATAGAGTAAACATTTCAACCTGTTTTGACCAACACACAAGTGTACATTCTTCCCATTCAATGTCCATTTCAATAAAGGAAATTGTTAGACCACTATTCGCAATTTATACTAATCACAAGTATCAACTTAGTGGTTTGTAATATATGTATACATATATGTGTGTGCATAAAGAAATGACGAAAGGAAATCCTTAGATCTTATTATGTACTGATCTCAGGTGGCTATTCAATTTAAGTCTCTGTGTGAGTTTGAATGGGTTTCTGGCGACCTGAATGTAAGCACACAAACCTACAGCACGTCTTCTCTTGGCAAAGCATCTTGCAAACGATACACAAGCGTGTCCTTTACAGTGCAGGTTGTCGCTTGAAGGATGTGCGGTAGGGTACAAAGCAATCCTTTCTATCCGTAATTAATTCCATTATTACAGTTCCTGGAAACATATCCAACTATATACACCATGAAAATGAAGTGTATTCGAAGTTAAAGTGGAGAATGTTCTGTTGAGAATTTGAGAAGCTCCCCAAGGCTGTTTGACACTTGAGATCATCTTGAAAAGCAACCCAGTGTCGGAATCATGTGCATAAATGGAACTGTCAGTTTACTTTGTGACTGAAACATGTATGTAATAGGAAATCATTCTTTGTATATCATAGAATACCCGGGTGCACAATGGTTTTTATAACAATGCATTGATCTTACTAACAAGATAAGAATGTGACGTTTATTCATCATTTTGAGAAACTTACATTAACCGAAAATATAAACGAAATATATTTTTTTACGCACAGAATTATTATGAAAAAATTTATGATCATACTATTCGACGAAATCAAATATTAATTACAGAATATCTTTTTTTATTACTGAAAATCGTAAATGCATTACTTTTAATCTCTTTTTTAAGAGCGGATTAATATTCTGGAATGCATAAAGCGATAATATTTTTAGTCATATTTGAAATTTTGTTTTTAATAATACTGAGTGCGTTATTAAACTCGCTCTCCTGGTCACGAAAGTTTCTATTACATCACAGTAAAAAATAAAATATATCCTGAGTGTAATGCATGAACTTTCATATTAAAATATAAATCTTTGGGCCGAAGACTCAGATTAGCGGTTCTCAGCTGATTTTAAACGTTCATAAACCCGGTTGCTCTTCGCCAAGGTCTATGTGATCTCCGTCGACACTTCCTGTAAAGTGCGGAAGAGTATATTCAGCCGCTTTATAAATCTCACCGAGTTTCCAAGCGAGGAATTAAAATTCCATGAGAATTCCGGTCGGGGCAGGAAACGTTGAAAGTTTCAGCAAACCCGACGACAACTAGTTCGAGGTTATACGAAAGTACTGACCCGTTATAGGTACACCAATAAAGCTTACTGCCCGCAGATTAAATCCTGAACGTTGAATTTTAGAGCTTCAAATAGTAAGCTTTCTGCTAAATTTTAATTCGTTTAGTTTTCCCTGAAATATCGTCATGTAGACTCAATCTAGTTTCGTACGGGACAGAAGTGGCTGAAAACCTAGGATCACAATTTCTTAACGTTTTCAAATTTTCACTTTTACAAATTAAGAGCTTTTTCAACTTTTCCAATCTGAAACGTTTGAACTTTTAAACTCTAGCTACACTTAATTGAACGCTAAGTTGATTAACTTCAGATTGAATCTGAATTTTTTAAATTAAGTAATACATACACTATGTTGTTTTCAATTTGAAATTAACTTTCACGTTTGAGGCAGACATTCCAAAATGATTAAGAGATACGAGGGTAGTTTGTAAAGTTCTCAACCTAGTCTTCTTTCAATTCAATACATTTAGATGAGCGATCGTTCTCCAACCCTAAAAAATACGCGTTTGGCTCAGCGATAACCTCTGCATTCGAAAAAGCCACTAAAACTGCTTAGTAACCTTAGAAAGAAGCTCCAAGTTGGAACTTCCATTAATTTTCGGAGTGTTATAAAGTTAGAATCACTTTTAGATTCTAAATTAGGTGCCAAATTAAATTCGAAACTCTTACCCCATTCATTGTAATTTTGGAATTGATTGCAAACTTGGAATGAAATTTAAGACTTGAGGGATTTAAAATTTGAATTGCGGAAGTTGCGAGTGCTTTACAGGCAACTGAAACTTAGAAAATCTACTCAGCCATGTAGGCCTGCAATGAATTTAAGACCGTTCTAACCTTAACTGAGAAGACCATGTAGTGTACAGTATATTCACCGCCAACATTGTTTAACTTCCACCTGAATTAGCTCTCAACCCACATTATTCTCCACAATTCAGCTAGGCGTCGTTTGTAGTTCCACGTGAGTCTGGGGAACGTTTATACCTCAAGAATGAAGATGAACAGTCTCAAGTGGTGATTTCTTTCGAAACGAATTTTACGCCACGTGACTATGAGCAACTACTTTCATGTTATTTTTGAAGGAGTCATCTATAAATTATGTAACACTTTTTCTCCCTATTTTTTGCCCCCCCCCTCTCTTCTCCCATGTAACAAGTCGTAACAACATCATTTGGTTACCCCTAGGTTACTTAATTTTTTCAAATATTTCCATCACTGACTCATTAAGTAAAATGTATAAGCTACTTACTATGGAAAATATTAAAAATGCTGGTATTTTTTAAAATAAAAAGAAAGAAAATGGAACCATATAAAGTACAAAACAAATAAAGATCTGCTATATTTAGTAGAAAAATATCCTTTAAAATCGTTGAAATTGTCTAAAAACCATTATAATTTTTTTAAATTACCAGAAAGCTTCGTTGAAATCTTAATTCGTTCTGATTTATAAAGAAATATCGTAACATTTTTCATCCCTCCCTTCCCCCCTTAAAACCTGTTACATAATTTATGGATGGCCCCTCAAAATAGATTTCTAATCGTTTTGAGGGATCGTAAAGGAATTACAGGTATTTTTCAGAATTCTAAGGAGTGTCGAAGTTTATTTCGAAGGATTATAAAGAATTTCCAGGCATGCTTTGAGATTCTCTGCATTTCTAATGATTTCAAAAGATTTTCAATCATTGTAATGAATTTTAAGTGGTTTCTAGGAATTTAAAGGGATTAAAAGAGATTTTTATGAAAGATATCTTAAAATTTCTTGTCGAATTTAAAAGGTTTTAAAAATCTTGTAAGAATTTTAAGAAAGGGGGAGGGTCTCTGAGGCAGGTTTTTGGTCCAAAAAATTCGAAAAAATTCATACAGTATCTATTAACAATAAGAAGTCAATTCCACCCTAAACGGACAACCCTCACTCCCCATTCACCCTGAGCACCCCTTAAAAAATGAAAACTTCACCGCTTCTGTGCAGTGTTTTTGGGGAAAAACCCCAATTAAAAAAAATCAGGAAAAATACATATATAGGATTTTGGAGTCGCTGAATTCGAATCCGAGATCCGTTCAAGGTCATTTGAAGATCAAACTGCAAAAAATCCTATAAAAAGATCCAGAAAAATACATGTATAGGTTTTTGGGGTCGCTGATTTCGAATCCGAAGTCCGTTGACCTCCAGCATATCAGTTTCAAGGTCATTTGAAGGTCAAACTGCAAAAAATCCAGAAAAATATATACATAGGTGAGGGTTGTCCGTTTAGGGTGGAATTGACTTCTTATTGTTAGTAGATACTGTATAAGTTTTTTCGAATTTTTTGGGCTAAATATAAATTGGGAAAAAAACCTGCCTTAGGGAACCTCCCCCTTTTGATTTTTTTTGAAAGTGATTTTAGGGGATTTTAATGTTCCTCATGGAATTTTAAGCTTCAAAAGTTATTTTTAAAGTTCTATTTCCAAGGATTTTAAAGGTTTGCAAAAAAAATCAGTAGTTTTCATAGAGTTTCAATGAATTGCGATTAATTCAAGGATTTGAAGGAATATTTAAAGAAAATTTGGTTAATTGAACTATTTAAAGAATTCTTAGAGAATGATAAAGTAGAAGGTATCCTGAAACTACCCTCTACATGACACGTTAGCGTATTTGAGTTTGATTTTCTTCTATTTCAGTGGTGAATAGCCTGCTACGGGCTCGACTTCCAAGTCAATGCTTGTCGTTGCAATAAGGATCGGAGTGTCACCCCGACCAGATCTTGCACAGACCTTCGTCTCATACTCCCTTTTCACCCCAATTCCCTTCCCTTTTCAGCTCCTTTTCCAACTCTTTCTCACTCTCAGACGCAGGGATGTTTTGCATTTTAAGAAGGTGTCGGATCCCCTCTGCTTTATTCCAAGTACTACTCTTCCCTCGTCCTTTGCCGTCGAGGAGTCGAACAAAAAGAAGTAAAGATAGCTATGCAAACGTTCTTTTAAAATCCGAGGTAATTCACGATCTCGTATCGACTTCTCCTACCATTAGTCTCCAATTAAGTAAATAGTCCAACCACCCTCGTGGAGATTGAGATTTAAAGGGGAAAAAGAGTAAAAAAATATTGTCTCATGCAAAGGATTACAAAGAAAGTAATACGGAAAAAAGTTAGGTTGAAAATAATTCGAAAAAAGACATATTTCAAATACTATTTAATAATATTTCAAATCCAGTCTAAGAGTCTGAAAATTTTCTAAAAATATTTCACTCCTTTCAATAAGTCCTACAGGAGAAATTATTCTCTGATACGTAAGAGCAGAGATGAGTGGATTTAGCGTACTTTATGATTCTTTTGATGTCTCCTTGTTTCGAGTACCGAGGGAAAATTCGTGAGCGAATCCATTTGACTTTTACTGGACAGCGATTTCTCGGTGGATATTAGTCCTTCGTGAAACACAGACATTGCCGTCTCGCTTGGCGAAACCGAGAGGTTGGAGGAAATCGATGTTAAAGAGTTTTCCACGGTAGTATCCAGCAAAGATAGGGAACGGCGAATGGAGTGCGTTCCACCGGGATGGACCGGGAGGATCTAAACAGGAATTCCTGAGGGAGGAAAGAGGGATCTGCTTCCTAGTACAAGGGGTTGAGGGAGAGAGAGAGAGCTTATTTAGAGTCATTTACATCTACGTGCTTTTGTGTCACTTGTCTTCTTCTACTTTTCTTTACATCCATTTAAAATAAAACAACTCGGAAATAAAAAAATAAATAAGAATTCAAGTCATAGAAAACGATTTATGAAGAATTTCATAAATCATTTTCATTCTAGATGTTTCTTTATAATTGTGTTAGCTATTGCTTTTCATATTTTGTGAGCCATTATGTGAGGGATGTTTTGCATATCACTTATATAATCAACCAGGTAATTTAATTGTGTCCCGAGGCGTTTGAACGACGTTTAAATTTCAAATGATGGTTTGTCTTTTCCACAAAGGTCGAGGTATGAATACGAAGCAAAAATTTGAGATTGGCATAATGGGAATAATGTTCACAAGATTTAAGTTAAATTGAAGTGCCTCCACCGCAAAGAGTTTATATATATGTATAGGGAACGACAAGTGAGGATAAGAATGGGAGGGGCTGCTAGAGACGTTCATCGTAATGGGATTACTTTTTTTATTAAGTCTCGTACGATATACTTGGATTCTGCGCATGGGAACTAACTTAGCAGATAAAAGTACCTAACTTCCACCACGAAACTTTCGGCAAATAGAGGAACAGCGAGACTTTTACGAAAACTAGGACAATTATTATTCGACCTAGTAGCAGATACCGTGCAAAAATAATTTTGTGATTTGTACTACCCTCTTTGAATACTCAGTTGTTTCAAAACTTTTTAATCCAACTGGAGCAAACCCTTAAGTTGACTTCATTTTGTATTAAATAATGGAGAATTTATTTATTAAAAGAACATTTATTCTCTATTCAACTATACTCGAAAAAAGATTTAGTCTGTTCTTAAATAATATTTTTATTTTAATATTAAAAAAAAATTTTTTTTTTTCTCTTTACTTTTTTTTTTGTAATATGGAGTTATTGAGTTCATGAAAAATGTCTTCTAAAATGTAAAAAAGAAATCAGTACGGCAGTACGATTCGGGAAGCTTTACAGCAACCTCGAAACATATGAATCGTCATTGGTAAAGGTTCAGGGAAATTTATTGATACAACCAAAGGGATATCGATCGCAGGCCCATCGTGTATTGCTGGTAATTGGAACATTTATGAGCCAATCAATCACTTCTGTGTTTCAGTTCCCCCGATGTTGTCCATACCGCACCAATTGGTCGGCGTACCCTTAGGGTACTCGGTTACATTGGAATGCAACACCGAGGCACATCCGACTTCCTTAAATTATTGGACCCGTGAAGACGGGCTCATGATACACGAGAGCAAGAAGTACAAAGTAACGTCCATCCCTGAGAAGCCTTCTTATAAAACCAACATGACATTGACTATTTATGATGTACAGGTAAGTTTTTACATTTCAATTTTACCTTTTGACCGAATCCATTTCAAATCAAGCAAGTTTTTTAGAGGAAGTTAGGCGAAACGTATTTTTTAGAATTGTGAAAAAAAATTGTTTACGAAGCTATTTCTGTAATTAAAGTTTAAAATCACAAAATTTCGCGTAAAAAATAAACAATTGTAAAGACTTGATAATAAAAATGTTGGTAGAGCTTTTAACGATCAAAACTGGCGAATAAAAAAGCAAGACAAAAATTCTTCTCAGTTTGAAACAAATCAACTGAAAATATATGATTCCTAAAAATATAAATAAAGCTCGCCCATAATTTATTTAAAAATTCAGAATTGCTGAGTTGGAATCATAGCAAGTCCATAAAATTGACGCAAGTTACATCGTAGGCAGCCGGCGACATTTATGTAACCTAAATGAACAGCTTTTCTGAACGACGAGAGTAAACCAATTCACATTTACGAATTTATCTGATATTGAATCACAGTATTCACGTGTTTCATACAGGGCAAAGCTTTCGAGAGCTTAACGACCTGCAATAAAGTGGAAAACTATAGGTATCGATTCGTCGAAGCTCCAGTGTCGCCGCAACAATGCCAATTTGCACCTGGCATTTTTAAAAAAAGCACCCTTCGTTTTCCTTTATCTATTCTGCTTGTTGTGATACATTTTCGTCTTTTTTTCAGAAATCAGATTATGGCAGCTACAACTGTGTAGCGAAAAATCCACGGGGAGAGACGGATGGTACAATTCGCGTTTATGGTAAGTAACTAGAAAATTCACTTTCGTATATTTTAGAATATATATATTTTATATTTTACCCTTCTTTTATAGTGAAAAGGTTGTAACAACCTTTTCACTTTTTTGACAATGCTTGGTTGTCAAATATAAGCATTGTGAACAATAAAATTTCTAGTCCCAAAGTTAGGGTATTTTTCGTGAATTTTTAAAGTGTGAGGAGTAGTATTGGGGTATATTCCACATGAGTTAGGGGGTTGTAACTCTTTTGACGATGTTTGGTCGTCAAATAGATACGTTCTGAGTAATAAAATTTTAAATCCCGCAGTTTAATTTTTTTTTTTATTTTCATTTATCATAGACGTTGTTAATTTCCATATTGTTATGGTTTTAAAATCTTATTTTATATTTTTTTGGGTTTATCAATTTTTAAAAGCGTAAACGTATAATGTCCCTTGACTGGGAAAGTATTCACTTTAATAAATCATGTGATTTAATTTATAAACATGATGGTTGGCAATTACGTTAGGAGTTTTAAAAAATAGATTATAGTATTCGTTGTTGTGATGAAAAATGTTATTGGAAGTTTGAAGGCTGCCGGTAAAGTCAGTTCAACTGTAAATCGGTGACAGTATTTTTAAACAGTGAAAAGAGGCCCAACAAACTGTCAGCAAGATTGACTTGTATAGTCTGTAATTTCCGGTATTTGAAACTCCCTCTTAACTTCTCTTCGCTCCGCTCTTTCCTTCCCCTTTATGAGCGAGAAGCGTGTACCTGTCGTAAATTCGTAGTGGCTGCATTTACGACGTTGCTGATCGAAAGGTAAAACGTGAACCGCAGTAAAACGTCGTCAATGAATAGGCGCAAAAGAAATAAACACATCTTCCACTCTGTATGCATAGGAAATCTTCCCTTATTTTTCTCTTTCGATGATCCTTCAAGTCTACATATAATGACCGAAACTGATATTTCTCCATACTTATGTATGCATGAGAATTTTAATGCGAATCTTGAAAAGCGTTAATATTTTTCGCTAAATCTAAGTCATTTACCCCAGGTTTATACAGACCGAGGTGAATGACCAGTTTTAGTGAAAAATATTTATTACTTCAAACGCAAAGTTAGCGAAACTTAATTGCTCTTATGGTTAAGTATCGCATGCCTTTAATCCAGGGCATAATAATTTTCATTTTAATTAATTTTTTAGTATTTTTTGTTCCTCATAGAGGAAGCTTTGTAATCGTTACATTTTCCAATATTTTTAAAATGGTTTAAGTAAACTTTCCTCACGTGATAAATGTCTAATACAACATTCTAATCAATTGTCCGGATGTATGTGTGTATGTGTGTATGGATGTATGGATGTCGCTGTTTTTTGTCTCCCTATTAACTTAAAGACAGTTGTAGATAATTTGATGAAATTTATAAGGTATATTGGCACCACCAATAACTTCTCAAATAATCAAAATTCAAAGCTTATGTAAAGGAAAGAAAGATTCCTTGCGTCGAGACGAACCGATTGAACTGCAGGATTAGTGTTTTTAATTGAATATTAATGAAATTATGATTATTCGTAATTTTGAAAATTTTTTAATTTTTCATATATTAGTTCAAATAAAAACACTAATCCTAC
>CAJFCP010000075.1:946453-988139 GCA_904066005.1 Synergus itoensis | reverse complement strand
ACCATTTGAAAGCCTATGAAAAGTGCTTTCAAATGAGCACTCGGCCAACTCTGTAAGTTGATTTGCACCAAAGATATAAAACTTCAAATTTGACCAATTTTGCTCCAGGGTGGGTAAAAGTTCGTGACCGGCAGTGTACATATTTTAATAAACGAGCAATCGGTTATTAATTAAAGTCTGATTCAAATTGAGTTAATTGAAACTCGTCAATTTCGGATTCAACCAATATTTCTGATATTTTTATAACTTCGATAAAAACTAAACTTTCTTTACCATAAAAATCACTAAATTCTCTCTCGACAAAAAAACTCTCTTCTCTGATTGATACTAATCTCTTGCTCTCGTCATTTTTCACTGCCAGAGGTCTCTCCTAGGTCTATTTTATTCTTGGATTAAGGGATTCGAATAACATCGAAAATCGACTTCATCCGCAATCTATTTCTGTATCACGTGACTAGCATTTAGCATTTAAAGAATGACAATAGGGGCTTTGAGAAGAGTAGGGTAGAAAATCCAAAAGAGACTGAGAAAGAATATTCATTCCCAAGTCAGGAGTCTCGCGACCAGAAAAAGAAAAGGGAAAAAGTAAGCTATCGTTTTCTCGACAGAAAGGGAAAGAGCGAGCGAGAAGGGAATACTAGCCAAGCAGGCCGCTTTCCGAAATTAAGTGGTAGCAGTCAGAGATATGTCAGACGAGTTTTATTAAGCGGCATAAAAGAGAGATTTGTAGTCCAAGTGAGCAGAGACCATCCCAGGAACTCTGCTGGAGTTAGAGTGGTGGGGACAAGGCAAAATGGAGGGGGAAAGGGTGGCCGTAGAGATATGAATTTATTATTAAGGATCGCCTAAGGGCCAAAGTCCCCCTGTTTCTTGATATCCAACTGTATTCCACTCCAACCTTCTGTACCCTGCTCATCCATATCAAACCTACCCCCATTTTCGCTTCTTTCCTCTTTTATTTTTTATTTCCTTTTTTATCGTTTTATACGTATTTTTTCTCTCTGTTCCAATCTCCTCTCCTTTTCTTCCTCTTCTGACTCCTTACGTTTCCGTTTTTATCTCTTACTTAACCAGTTTTTAATTTCTACTTTTGGAAATGTATCTCTCTAAATTCGAATTAGTAGAAAGGCTATTCAATTTTTTGACCGCCAAATTAGTAATTTTATCACTTTCTATTATTAAAATTGGTAACATTGATCTACCAATTTATTTGGTAGTTGTTCCAAATCTTAAGGTAAAAAGTAGATTACTAATTCATTTCGTAGATTCGTTCTACTAATTGAATTGCTAAATTTCTACTTATTTTTTAATAGTCGCAATCAGGATATGATTAGAGGACACATTTTCGAATGCTTAAATTTACATAGATTGGTGACTTAAGAAACATTTTGAAATTTCTACTTTCTCCCCTGATTTTACATTCCTACCTTCATTTTTTTATCTCTTTCTTATGGAAAATCTTGAGCAGGGCTAATTTATTCTGTCATAGTCGAGTCAAGCTTATATACATATATATCGTGAGGAGAAAACTGTACCGTCAGAGAACCCAGACAATATGACATTCATTTGGTCGTTGGCGGTAGATGTAGCTTTTCCATAATGCACGGACTTACCACTCGAGGGTATGAACAATTTAATTGTCAACTCGATACATACCCACTCAGTTATCCGAATTTGGTGTCCGGAGATACTGACTTTGATTTTCGCTTTATTGATAATCTCCTTCTTTTATTAATTTTAAATATTAATCGGAATCGTACGTAAGCCATTTTACTTATTTGAGCTAAATATAGTAGGAACTTTTTGCGGGTTTTATGGTTTTTCCAAAGGAATATCAAACTAAGTGGATTTTTCTCTTCCCTCATTATAAATCTATTATTAAATTATAAGGCTTATTATACTCCGTTGCGAATTTCTGTTTTCATAAAAGGATCTTCATTTTATCTTGTGTTGTCTTCTTTACTCTTGATTGCATTTCCTATACTTTCATGGCTATTCTTCAAAGGTATAAATAATTTTTTTCATGTGGACCAATATTTAGATTTTTGTATCAGAACTTTTTTAATTATAGAAAGGATTATACGAGTCCGTGGAAAAAAGGTAAGATTTCTTCAGAAATCTTGTTACAGCAAGTATTCAAACAGTACACTTGAAATCAAGAGTTATGTCTTCCCCGGAAAAGCCCGCACTAAATCACGCGAAAGCGTCCTTTATATTTCTTTGCATCTAAAAAGTACAAAGATCCGCTACCTCTTAATCTGAACTTTACGAGAATAAATCTTTTGCTTCGCCTCGGCTAATGAGATTGGCCTTTCTGTTTCCCATTCAGATTCCGGCATATGAGAATGCCATTTTATACGTCTTAAAGTTTTACATTACTCCCCGCAAATGACAATTCTAAATATTCTTGAGAATATTTCATAAATTTCATGTATCAGAAGTTTAGAACATTCAAATGAACGAAATATTTTTTCCCAATTCTACTTTATCAAGAAATATTGTTCCAACTAAAAATAACAATAGACATTACAAGTTTCTTTCATAAAATATTACTTTTAATATAAATAAATCGTTCTATTGAACATTTAAAACTATTCAGACAATAAATTACTCTTTCTTTAAATGGATGCCAGAATTTCAATTAATTTATTATGTTTAATTGAATTCTGTATGAAATTGGTTAAAATAGAGAATATTTAGGTTGACGGTATATAACTTTTCGATGCGGAAATACGTACCGTGAAGTTTGATAGAGTTTATTCCTAGGAAGTTGCATGCAGAACTTGTTCTTAGGTCGAATGTAAAGATCTCAGGAAGTTGGATTAACGATATAGTGAATTTTTCAATATAATCTCAAGAAGTATACTCGTTGGTTCGCACGTCGAACCGTCGCGTTGACAACGTCGTTTCATCGAACTTTTCATCGACTTCGGTTGCTTTAATTATGAATTGATCAAAGTTTTGGAACTTGCAAGACATAATGAGCGCTTCGTTGACATCCCACCTCACAGCTTCGGGTTATGCACTTTCTTCTTAAGCTGTAAAAATTTTAAGTCGTCTGCACCTCAGAACTTTAACAAGAAGTCTCCAAAGGTCTATTCGAAAACTTTTCATCTTCGATATACATGAACAATGCGATAAATTATTTATTAAAGTGTGAAGAAAGTACGTGGATGGTGTGTATTAGAAAAGATTTCGCTCCAGTTTCAAAAAGTTCTCTATTTTCATCCATTTTCTGTGAGTCAGTAAAATAATGCCTCGAGATAGTTTTAACACAATTGTTTTATTATTATTTTATCAATTTATTTATTAAAATATAAATTCAATTATAGTTTTGCTTAATGTAACTTTTATAACCAGCACAAGAAGAAAATAATCCCCAGTGACGGAAATTATGCCCTATTTTCATAATTTTAAGACATGAGTAAAAATCGAGCCAATTTTGCTTTTGTCCCTTAAATATAGACGACATTTTCATTATTTTTATAATGTATGTTTGAGTCGAATTCGCTTCGAAGACCTCCGGAAAGTTTCTCAGCGTCAAAGATAGGCTAAATAAATGTTGGACAGATGACTTTTTAATTTAGCTAAAATGTTTTTAACTCCACTGCAGACATTTGTTCAGAAGCTGGTGTTTTTTAACAATGGCAGAAGAATATTTAGAAATAAAATAGATACGCTTTTATCATATAATTGGGATAATGTTTAAATAAATAATAAAATAATGCTTTTAAAGAATATATATCAATACAATTTTGCCAATACTTGTGAAATTCTAGGAAATTTTCTCAGATTTACCGAGGAGAATAGTCCTCGAGAATAATTCAATACCATATTGAATTATTGTGAAACCCTTTTCGTAGATAGATTGTAGAATAGGTTCTTTTCACCGATATGCGCACTTGTCAAAATTTTTCACAAATAAAATGGAACTTTTCCAGTACTTTTTCAATGATTTCAACATGTAAAGAATTTTAAGAAATTTTTTTAAAAGTGATTTTAAAGGTTTTTGATGTTCCTCGTGGAATCTTAAAGGATTTCACGAGATTTTAAGGGATTTTAAATATTCTAGAGAAATTTTCACCTATTTTAGGGAATTTTAATGTTCCTCATGGAATTTAAAAATATTTCAAGAGTTTTTTAAAAGATTTTGTGGAATTTTGAAGATTTTCATGGAATTTAAGGGCATTTGATATTTTACCATAGGAGCATTTTAGTTTCCGTAACTTTACGCTCTGAATAATAAATATTGTTTGCTAAAACTAGGCCATTTACCTACGTCTGTAAGAAGCGGAGGTAAATAGCCTAGTTTCAAAGAAAAATATTTATTTTTGCGAACGTAAAGTTGCGGAAACTAAATTTGCTCTTATAGTAATTACCACATGCCCTTAAAGGATTTCCAACGATTTTGAGGAATTTTAGAAGAATTAGTGAAAAAAGGGATTTCATCGACTATTAAAAAAGAAAAAATTTCGTGGAATTTTAAGACTTTTCTGGAAATTTCAGGGAATTAAAAAAAAAAGTTAGTACTTTTGTGGGACCTTTTTTACTCGGGAAACTGGTCGTTAAGACAGTTTAGGCAGGTTAAACGTGATCAGAAGGATAGAAAGCCAATATCGGGCAAAGTACTTTCAACTAAACATCAATGCCAGGAAATTTTCATCCCACAGTGTTGAACGGCACGAGAGGTACATACGATATCTCAGATATTGGAACGGGATCAAGAGAGGACTTGGGGTAGGGGGTTGAAGCAGACACGACGTATGGCGCATTAATTTAAGAGACAGTTCGGCGTGCACCATCGGCCGTCCACCTTAAGAAAGTATCTAGCCTCTGCCTTCTTGAGGAACGACTTTTGGAATCGACTTTTCCGGCGGAGCGAAGAAGTTTGGCAATTTCCTGGGGCTAATCTGGTGGTCGGTCAGCATTGAGATGCTGTGGGGGTTACTCGTCGGGTGGATTCGAGGGGGAGGAGGATGGCTAAGGGATGAGTAGGAGAGAAGGGGCTCGGAAAATCCACCGACCACGAACGCCGGGTGGTCCCATGAATTATACAAGCGACTACCACTCGTGCAAGAAGGAGAAGAAGAAGTGAGAGGACCTTCCAAGACTCAGGAAAAAGAGACGGTGATGCGTGCCAGAGAAAGCTGAATACTGCCTCTTCGAGATGCGCCGAGCCTGTCAAAACGTGTGAATTTGCTTCGTAACTGGAATACATATTCAGAGTTGAATATAGGTATCTTCTTCTGTATCTGTCGAAGAAATGAAGTTCGAGGTCTTCGGGACGCATGTTGCCTTCTTGATGCGAGAAAAGAGGATTCGATAGAACACTGCCGAAATACGAGTCGAGAAGAATGTGACTTTCAGGATGCAGTCGCAGAAAGAGATGAAAATCTGGAGATAGTAGGTTTTAGTTTCGGTAACAGTTTTCGATTTAGGTAAATGTGATTTCTTTCTCTGGTGTAAATCCGATGCAACACCTGCGAGACTCGGGAAAGGGTACTATTATTATTTTTTCTCTGGGAAAACTGGAAGTTATATGTAAAGCATATTTTATTATTTTCTGAATGCTTTTTCTTTTTATGGAACCATAGTTTTGATTTGTTCATTTGTTTGTTTGATTTATTCAGAGAAAGTGGATTTTTCTTTGACAGTAGAGTAGTATGATTTTAATTCTAAATAGAGTAGTACACTCAGTGACATTGTTACCACCTGCAGTGAATATGTACTGAATTTTACAACGTGTGTATTAAGTACCATTCATATGCCGGTTATTATTGCGCATTCTGTGCATATGTTACATGTACCAATGTCATGAAAACATTTCCATCCTTTTGAAGCGTTTTAGGTTAGCAAACACCGCATGATATCTGTTGAGCTTTAGCGAAATTCACCGGATCAACATCCATTTTCGACAAAAGCACGTGAATTCAGAATCCTTTGGAAACTGCTACCACAAAAACTCCAATGACTCTTTCGTGAAAAACAAGGGAAAAATTGCTTTCGATGATGTTATATATGTTTCAAGATTTTATTTTACAGTATCTTATTTCCTATTACAATTTTTTCGACATTTTTCTTTTCAATAGAGGGAAAAATGTGGGTAGAAATTGCATTTTATGGAAAATTGTATTGGAAAATTTTCTTCTTTGAATAGCTTTTTAGCAGGTATTTCTCCTCTTTCGTTCACTTAATCTTATTACCTCAATAATATTTCGAAAAATATTTTAGAATTTAAAAATAAAAGTGGTAACTGCTGATCATTTATCGAAAAATTCAGAATTAATGTATGCCAAGAATAGAATTGGCAGCGTAATCCGCAATCTGCTGATATTGGAATCGTGTGTCAATCTTTCTTTTTCGTTAATATCGTCCTGGCGTCGAAGGGAAGGGATTATTGGATCTATCGAATTTCGCCAAACGGATAGAGCCTGTTATGTCGTTAGTATTAAATTTCATGAAAGAGAGAAATTTTTTTCCATTTTAATCCCACTTTTTTTGGAATAAAAGCATCAGAAGAATATGAGTTTTAAAAAGATTGCGAGTTAAACTTCATGATCCCATGTTAAATTTAGAAAATAAAAGTACAATCGAAATGGAAAAAGTAAGATCCATTTCTTTTTAGTAGCTTCGTGCACGATTGAGCTGCTGTTGTGGGTTCTACTTTAATAACCCTTAGATTCAAACTTCTCCAGCTGAAAAGAATAATCTTTATTCGGTTCACGCGAAGGAAGCTGCGATACTTTTGGCGCGTTTCCAATCCCTATACGAGATATGAGTAAATAATAAGTTTTTAAATCTCATACTTCACATTCCCCGATCATCTTTCGATGAATATTTTTTACTCCCTTTTCTGTAAAAAGCGACCACCTTTAGTAGGGAGAATTATTTCCCTTCACGATATCCACCCTCTGTTCATGAGACAATTCGTTATAAACCTGAAATACCATTTACTTAAATAGGAAAACATATATTTTGCATAATTCAAATGGTTTTAAAACATTTATTAAAATTCTTGACAGGAGAAAAGTGTCACTTGAATGATTGAACATTAGAGAAATCGAAAATATCTTCCATTTAAAATATAAAAAACTAACGATTATTTTCTTTCTCAAGAATAGCGGACACGAGAAACCTATTATACAAAAGATTGAAAATCGAAGAAATGAAGTGGTTATCAACAATTCATATGAAAAAGATCCGAAAATAAGAAACATTCTAATAAACACAAAAATTATGGACAATTCACTCCAATGGAATTTTTCGAAATTCCACAGATATATTTGTAACTCAAATTAGGAGAAAAATGATCTGCTATAAAAGTGTGGCACTTTTATACCAATTAGGAATCGATAAAAACCATCGATAAAGTGACGTTTTAAGTGAAGTTTTACCATAGTCATAAATGCGATATGCTAAAGAAAAGAAATCGAAAGGGTAAAAAAAGAGTGAGAGTTGGGTGCCTCCATAAGAGAGAGCCGCTGACGTGCTGTAAGATTGATTGGAGTCACGGGATGGAAAATTAACGGTCTAGCTTGGGTAGTCCAAGGGAGTAGGGAGTGAAAGACGAAGGAAGGAGTCTGACAGCCTCCGCATACTAATTCTACTCTTTCCCTCTTCTCTCAGAGTTAGCCACCCTTAACCCCCTTGAAAAGCTTTGCACCATCTCTGTCCATCGATATCGGCCTTTCAGTTCGACGCCTTTGTGTCCTAACCGGGACTGGACGTGTCCGGTCTTGTCAGGGTTAACCTCATTCAAATCACGTACATCTCTTCCCAATACTGGCTATACATTTCTCTCAAGTTATACAAGTTATACAAGTTTTTTCAAAGTCCCTGTATTTTTCCAAGGCCCATTATATATTTATTTACTTAATTTCTCAATTTAATTCAAAGTTGCCACTAATTATGTCTATATAACTTTAAGAAAACGTTTTCGCCATTGCTATATCAATAATTTCCCCACCTACTTGACTTGCACTACTTGATACCCTTTATGTCCGACTTAAAACGACTTACACTACTAAAAACACTATGTCTGACTTAAAACGACTGATACTACTTAAAATTCTTTAGGGCTGAATTAAAACTTGTAGTTATTAAAATTCGTTATGACTGATATAAAACGACTTGTACTACTTAAAATTCGTTAGGACTGAAGTAAAACTTATAAACTTATTACTTATTTAAATTCATTACGAACGATTTAAAATGACTTATACTACTAAAAAAATGTGTCCGACTTAAAACGACTTAAACTCCTGAAAACATTATGTCTGACTTAAAACGACTTATGCTACTGAAAATTAGTTAGGACTGAATTAAAACTACTTGAAATTATTAAAATTCATTATGACTGACTTAAAAGCACTTATACTACTTGAAATTTGTTATGAATGATTTAAAACAACTTATACTACTAAAAAAATGTGTCCGATTTAAAAAGACTTATAATACTTGAAACCCTTTATGCCCGACTAAAACGGCTTAAACTCCTGAAAATACTACTTCGACTTAAAACGACCTATGCTACTTAAAACTCGTTAGGATTGATTTAAAACGATTTTTACTTCTTAAAATTCATTATGGCCGACTTAAAATGAATTAAAACGACTTATACTACTTAAAATTCGTTAGAACTGAATTAAAACTTATACTGATTAAAATTCGTTATGACTGACTTAAAATCACTTATACTACTAAAAAAATGTGTCCGACTTAAAAAGACTTATAATACTTGAAACCCTTTATGCCTGACTTAAAACGACGTACACTACTGAAAATTCGTTAGGACTGATTTAAAACGATTTTTTCTTCTTAAAATTCATTATTTCAGACTTAAAACGACTTATACTACTTGAAATTCGTTATGAATGCCTAAAAAATATTTATATTGCTTGAAACTTATATTTATTCGTTGGATTGTACCAATTATTATATATTATTTTTCCTGAAAGGCATAGTTTAATTTTATTTTTGTATTTGTAAAATAGATTATACAACCCCACAAAAAAAGTCCCGTGAGCTAATGACTAGACTATACTTATCCTATGGTTTTCGACCCACTGTTTACGAAGTTGTGTTTTTTGCTCAATTTTCGTTGAAAAAATGATGTCATATAAAAAAAAAAGGATTGTATGTAAGTCCGAAAATTTTGACGTTACATGAAAACTAGAGCCAATTTTATGAAACAGCCTTCGGATTCGTAATTAGCGGGTCAAAAAAGCTTAGTATAGGTATGGTCTAGAGTCTAGCTCACAATTTTTTTTTGTGGCGTTGTGCTATTAAGTAAATTATTTCAAGGTTAAAGAAGATACTATTTGCTCCTTTTGATCAATTTCAAGGTCGACTGTGCAATTTCAGTATAAGGTTGTTAGTCTAACAAGCAAGAAAATCTAATTGAGGAAGCAGCGACTTAGCAAAGAAAGGATGGACAATTCTCAGCAATAAGTTCAAATTATAATGAGAATTGTGCGGAGTCGATCCGACTAGACTTATCGACAATTATCTCCAAACATATAACTTCCATTTGTGATTCTGGATGAAATCGCTAATACAGAGAGTAATGAGATTTGTTCAGATGATGGAATTTGTTTGTCCAATAACTTACTAAATCCAATTGCTAAACCAAGAGATGCAGATCTGTTGTACAAATCTCATGACATGAGTGTTTCATCTATTGGAACTGTTGTCAGATTATTGAGAACATTTAGAAAGCTATTATAGGAGTATAAAATAAAAAGTTTTAAAAAAATTTTTCGTTATCTAATTTTCGAAATGTGAGTAATTTTCTCCTGCATAATTCAATTTTCGTATAAGTTTCGATTCTTTTCTCGAATGTTGATACTGCGAGCTGGATAAATGATGTAGAACGAAATAGACTGAAGGATTTTAAAACGTGAAGAGGTAAATCACCTCACGAGAAAGTAATTTAGTTACAGTCACTCTTACGCAGTGTATCGCTGTTCTTATAAAAAAGTAATAGCTCATAAAAAAGTAAGATAACCAATTTAAAAAAAAATCTCTTCCTACATGAAGTTTATGGTTCGCATTTTAATCGATCACTTCCGTTAGATTATTTTATTTATTCATGACTGGTCACATTACTTTCGTCAGGTTTCCTTATGTCTGACTATAATATCATATTTCCACTTGAAAATAAACTTACATATTTTATATTTAAAATTAACTCATTTAAAATAATTCAAATTATAAAGCATCTTAGAAAAATTTAAATAAAGTAAGCAACGGACTTCAAAAACTTTTTTAGCAATATTAAAAGAAATTAAGATATATTTATTTTATTAAATGAAACTTCTTTCGAAAGGTGTTTAGTGGGTACATTTTTTTAAGTATTTCAATTTTAACGCCTCACTTTCAGTTTATTTTGAAAGACTGAACAATTAATCAATTAAGAGAGTAAAAGCTCGTAACAAAGGGTCCGTTATCTAGTACACTCGATTGGAAATTCAAATCTGTGCTACAGATTGGTCGATTTAGCATTGCCTCTCCAATCACTCGCTTGGTTTCCCAGGCCATAGCCTCTTGTAACCGATTAGAGGTTCTCCATTCCGTTTTCCTTTCATCCCTTCAATTAGCAAAGGTCAATCTGAAAAAGTTCAATCCTTCAAAAGATTTCAATCGAAATCGAAAGTGAAAGACAAATCTATGTTCTTTCGTTGCTTTTTTTTTAACAAAATAATTTAGATACAAAATGTCTATCGACCCAAAAATTGAATGAACTTCTTCACTCATCTAACTTCGATCTCAAAAGTTGATAAAAATCATAACTTATCGAAAGGTGTTTCGGAAAACTAATCCGATTTATCCGATTAATTTTCCGACGTACAGAAGTTCCTAGGAAGTCGGTTGGCAGGAGCCAATCATCAATCAGCCCTGTGAAGTTAAATGGGCGGGACAACGGGTTTTAATATCTCTCGGAGAGAAATAAAAGTTGGCGCGATAAATCAAAAGTGAAAAGTCACTGCCTAACTCTCTCCTCTCTCTTTCTCTTTCCCTTTTCCTGGAAGCTGCCACTCAGCCAGGAACAAAATGGCAACTGCGATTCTCCACTCTCTTTTGCACTCTTTCGCTTTTTCTCTCTCTCTGCTTCTTTTCAACTAGCTTTTCTTCTTTCCGAATCGAAGCTTTTCTCTCTAATGTCTCTCGCTTCCTTCGGCGACTTGCAAAAGTGATAAATGAATTTCCTATCCGCCTCTATTTATATCTATGGTCCGGAACGACCACATTGCTCTTGGAATCGGATAATCTTCCCGTAATAATCCCGTTGAGTGGCTCGATTATCGGAGACGACCACATCGAATCGATTCACGAATGCAGCCAATTTACACCTCCACGATATTCCCACAGTATGTCACTATTTATCCTACGATTCAGAACTTTTCATATCCCGCAATGTGGCTCCAAATGATATCAATATCATTGAATCTACAACGTCACAAAACTTAATTTCCAACATTGAATACAAAAATACTTAAGTAATTATTCAAATTAATAGGCTAGCAAATATTTGTCGTGTGCGAACCAAATGTATCTGTATTGAATTTGTTATATTAGCAAAATTTTGAATCTATAATTTAATCAATAATTTTGTTAGGTTTTTAAGCCTTGACCTGTACTAATTATAAAATAATAATTTAATTATTGAATTGATCCAAATATTTAGCTTGGATATATATGGTCAGTTTATATCTAGAATATATATCGCAGTTTATGTCCTAGTTTATATCCAAAGTTTCAATGACAGTGATAACTATAGTAATGAGCTGAGTTATATTACTATTAGTTGAATATGCCGATGATTGAGTGAAGATGTAATGCAGTTCACTATTGACAAAGCAACAATATCGACCGATCCTAATAACGCGTCACTTGTCAGCTGCGGTAACAAGCCAGGAATTTCTGTCCTTCTCTGATATCATTCTACCATCCCTAAAGTGTAAACATGAGACCCACATTTCGGAAAATTATTAATTATGTTAGCATGGATCAAAAGCTCGAGATAATTATAATTAAATCAATAATAATTTAATTATGTTCATCTAATGTATAAGATTAAAGACCATTATTTAATTATAATTATATAGCTACAGCAAACTACATGTTTGCATAGAAATGTTACAATTTAGAGTAAACTCAATGAATCCACTATATTGGATTATTCTCACTTGTGTGAATAACTCCTTCCATTTCAAATTGTCAAAATATTCCTATTTAGTTTTCACTCAAAAGCCCTCTTGAAATTTCATCCCATGTCTGACTATTGTGTCACTTTTCTACTTGTATTACAAAATCTCCTTATGTCTGACTATAATTTAATATTTCCACTTGGAAATAACTCCTACATATTTTATATTCAAAACTACGATATCATGGGGAAGAAAATTGATAAAACGGAAAAGAATACTGAATTCCATTTTCGAAATTCACTATCCTCACAGTGAATGTTTTCACAGCAATTTTTTTATGTCACTGAAGTTTTTAACATTTGTAACGTGAAATTATCACGAACTGAGACATTTATTCAACTTTAATTTTATATTTAAATCTCATTAATGAAATGTCGCCAGAAAACTTACACGAAGAAACTCCTTTCGTCGGGAAATTCGGGGGCATGTGAAATTCGTCGAAATTGAGGAATCGGGTGGGTTGAGTAATGAAGTCCGTCGGTCGCGCTCTCAATCGTGTAATCGACCAGCCGTGGGTTGACGAACGGGGACGAATGATGAAATTAGGAATAATTATTCAAGTATATTCGCGGGCCGGCGACACGGGTGAATTTCCCAGTAGTAGGCACTGGATAAAATATGACCTGTAGTTTGGTTGGTCGGTAGGCTGAATGGCTATGGCTGGTGGATAATACGTTTCATGGCGAACTTAGTAACAGGTGGCGCGATCCATAACAACCCTGCTCGGTTTGCCCTGCAGACAACTTCCCCACTTTTGGTGCACACGCGCCTACAGCGAAGAAACTTTAATTAAAAACAAAAACTTATTTCTTTTGTTGCAGAGTCGCCCCCTCCAAGTACGAGTCCAAGTCCGCCCACTACCGACCTCTCCAAGAAAGGTAAGATCGTAAATATTTACTAAAAGCTATAATAAAACCTGAGTGGGATCAACCACTGCATTCTTCAATTTTAATTAAATGTCGATTTCAATTTTTTATCATTTCTAATAATAATTTCCAAATAAATTGGGTTTCAATCTGAGATACAATTTAGTTAAATATTTATACATTATCTGTTTAGAAAATAATTTAGTTTGTACTGAAACGACGGGCAATGTCTGACCAGATCGTTCTTGTACTACTTCTAAAATTACACGCGCACTGCACATTTTTAGAGAGGAACCATTTTTTTCGAGAGGAATTTCAAGAGATTTCTAGGAATTTTAAAGGAATTTGACGATTTTTAAGTGATTCTTACGAAATTCAAAAGATTTTTTAGGATTTTAAAAATACTTCTAGAAATTTTAAAGGAATTCATGCAATTTTAAGAAATTTTAAAGAATACTAACGGATTTTAAAAGGTTTTAAATGTTTTGAAATTTTGAGGAATTTTAAGAGTGTTGTAGAAGAATTTTAAGATATTTCAACGAATTTAAGCGATATCTAAGGTTTTCGTGAAATTTAAAAGGATTTCAAAAGGTTTGCAGAAGTTTTAAGGGGTTTTAAGGAATTTTAAATGTTGTCCTGGAATTTCGAGGAATTTTAAGATATTTTAAAAAGTTTCCAAGAAATGCGAGGGATTTTACGGAATTTCATGAGATTTCTAATAATTTTAAGTGATTTCAAGAGCTTTTTCTGATCTTTAAAAGATTTTATGAAATTTTAAAGGATTTCATGGAATTTAATGAACTTTCTAATTATTTTAAGGGATTTTAAGAGGGTTCTAGGAATTGTAAGAGATTTTAGTGAATTTTAAGCGATTTCTAAGATTTCTTGTTAAATTTTAGGGAACAAGCAATCATAAAATTTCTTTACATCATTTTTTTTATAAAGGAAAATTATTTCATCTTTTGTATTGAGAAGTTAATCTGTGCCTGGCTCCAATGCACTTTTTCCACTTGATAAATTAAAGTTAAAATCTTCAGGGCAAATGGAAGTCGTGACTTTAGCCATATATGTATTCCGCCAATATTCTCGTAATAAATAAATAAAATACATTTTGCACAGCAGACAGCAGTGAGGAAAAATTTTACCCAGAAATATATTTCGTTTATTTATTTACGAGAAAATTGGCAAACCTCTTCACAATAATTTAGTTAACAACTGCTTTCTTAATTCGAATCTGTGTGATCTAATTATTTGTACTAGGGAAAATTCACTGAATGAGTAATAAAAAGCCATACTGCTTTGGTTCAGTTTTCAAAAATTGAATACTTTCTCCCTAAATAGTACCTACTTTTTATTGAAAAGTGATCTGATTCATGTAATTAAAAGTTAAAGCGCAGATTCACGTCAACCAAATTCGATCCAAGTTCTAAGTATAAATATTGGTATCTTTTCCAAATCAAATGACCGAGTGAAACTTTCCACTTGCAACTTTTGCTTGTCCATTAAATCGATGGTTAGCTTCATTAAGGATTGCACAGTATGGAACAATTTGAGACTCATTATCGTCGTCAACCCCTATCGCCTATCGGCAGCCTGAAATCTGCGCATGTGCCGATAATTTACTAAAGATGCGTTAATGAAGTTACAGGGTAATCCTCGACCCATGTAACCCCTGACATCCATGTGTTAGTATCTTACGCACGATATTGTAAAGAGAGAATTGACAGCAGTGTCGTTTTAATCTAATCTTGTCTTCTTTTTTATAAATTCACTTCGAAGTTTACTTTCAAACTTTATTGACATCGACAAGGGATTGTGGAATCATGTGGATCATCCAGGAATGTAATCTTTCAGGAAGAAAACTTTTTTAAATTTCCTGAGAAGATGGGATTGAAAATGTCGCGAGACTCGCAAAGTTGTTCAATTTTCGCCAAAGCTTTTCGTTTTTGTTGTTGAATAATGCACAAACAGAATCTCTGGTTTACTCTGTTATTTATTATAACATCAGATTTTTTCGATTATTTAACACTGAAGTAAGTTTCCTCAATGTTTCAGATTCGGAGGTTCTAACCGAAATGAATAATTCTGTTTATGGAAACCCTAGCTCTCTGACAATTCAAAACGACAAAAAGAAGGGTAAGCTAAAGAATCATATTCATGTTTTATATACAATAATGATTCCTATATTAAAATATTTATAAAAAAGTATTCAAAATCGATATTCACTTACAGTTTTCAATCTCTCTACTGTTTATGCCGCTCATGAATCTCTAATTGCACAGAATACTGTATCAAAACAGTAGAAGGCTAATGGTTTTCATTCGTTGAACGAATAAAAAACTTTTCCCAGTAATATATTCGTAAAAAGTTTACAATATAATCAGAAGTATAAAATATCACGCATTTGAGTTCAGTTTGCTGATAAACCGATTGGCTTTATTTATGACATTGACTTAATAAAGTTTACCTTGTATTATTCCAGAAATAATTGAATAAATTGTGTGATTGAAACCTCGAGCACCATTGAGCATAGAATTTTGCATAATTAGAAAGTTGCTTCATTACTGTATTTATTGCATCGCAACGAATAATCCAAACCGAATAATTAATTAACAATTGACCGAGTTATTCGTAATTGACAGTAACGCAGTAAAAGATGTCTTATTAACTAATATTTGCATTCGTTTTGATCTGCCAACAAATAATTAATACAGATTAATAATAAAAAAAGCTTCCTTCGTATAATATTTTCTTAAATATTAAAGTGCACATCTCATAATTCGATAGTGTAAAGTATTGTCTTGGAAACTTTAAAGTTGACAAGAACCCTTACCTGACAGAGACATCGCCATAACTTGTCGCGCCTGGCTTCAGGGTTAATTAGCAAGAGTTACATCTAAAATTGTCGAGGGCTGTTACGGCTTTAAGAGTGGCTTTAAGGCAATCAGGCTGCCGTAACAGAAGAGAGAGTGAGCGGGGTGAAAAGCGAGATGCAAGTAAAGAGGGGCTGAGAGAGAATGAGAGAGTGTGAGACAGGAAAGTGAGGAGTGGCTAGAGGTAAGAGAGAGGAGTACAAGCTTGTTCATAACGGGAGCCTGGGACCGGTGACTCGATCCAGGAGGGGATGTAACATCAATATTTCATGTATGCTAACACGCCAGAACTAATAATGCTCCAGCGAGGAAGAACCAAGAATAATATCAGCCTCACCGTATTCCACACTCCCTTGCTCTCTCTTTCTCTCTGCTTTCTTCTTCCTCTCTCACCTCCTCTCCTCGACTGCACTCTTTGACAAAAGGGCTGTAGTCAGATGAAAGGAAGCAGATTTAAGTGACTTGCCTTCTTTGCAATCAATTGCGGTCGCCTTAATAAATTTCATAATCTCTTCCTTTTAAAACCTCAATTTCCAAGAGGGAAAAAAAACTACTAACGAGAGATAATTTCAAAATTAGATTCCACTATTACACTAAGTTCTCTAACTTTCTTTTTTATTGCGTTTTTCTGCAGAAAATCTCTCTTACCAGTTTTATTCACTTTTCTGTCGGTTAATTAATCTGCTTTCAATGTACAATATAAAAATTAATAGCTTTCAGTAAAATCAACAGAAAAACGTCTTCTGTAACTATTCTATAAAATTAAAATGTTTTACTATATCCTAGTAGAAATTGGTCCTAGTTTTAGGAAAGTTTCTAGTCAGTTTTTCCCTACGTCTGGTTAGCACCCAACTAGGAAACTTGTCAGTTACTAGTGAGGAATGTAACGCTGTTTCGAGTGGGGAACTGACTAGGAAATCTAGAAGGAATCTGGTTAGTTTGTTACGAGGTACTTACGTAGATTTAATAAAATTATTTCCATTTTTGAAATGAAATATAAACTCTTTTATTTGCAAAAATATAAAATAAATTATATATTTTCCACTCCTCGTTCATTCCTTGGGCGCATGTTGTTTTTTTTTTACAAGTATTTGCACTAAATTATTAGTTTAATAGTCATCAGTGCCTCTGAGAAGTTAATGAGCATAAAAAGATGAAAAGTTTAGCCCTGCTGTGGGAATGCTTAATTTAATATAATAATATAAAATGTATCAAATGTATATTCCCGTACTTGTCCTTTGGGATTGCTGACACTTTTCTTTGTCTCGTTCCTGAATGGGAAGTGTAACGGAAGAGAAAGCCTCGACAACGTGGCGGTAAGTCGGGAGTCTCTGGAATGGCTTATGCTTTCGAGGTCGGGGCAGACTGAGGGTTGAGGTTTGTAATTGGCGCAACATCTGCGGTCTGTGGGGTGGCATTAATGTTTGACCCCCGCACGCTCTTCGCATATATACAGATATAACTTTACAATAGATGCAACACTCAGGTTTAGCATCGAGGATGGGAATATCTCAACGCGCTTAGTTATGCGATCATATGGGAATGTCTTTGTTGTGTACCCCTCTTCTGCGTTTAAGTACACACGCACTCACGCAGTTATTGGCTAATTTCAATTAACTATCCACCATAACAATTCGTCTTATCTAGCCAGTCTGGAAATTACACTAAATCAATTCGTAGTTACACTACCTGTCAGAATTTAAGAAAGTTAAAAGCTACCAAAATGCTGCCTAAAATGTGTCCAGGACGAAATAATGAACATTTTTTTAATTTCTGTAAGATGTAAATGTAAATTTTAATATATTTTTACAGAAGCAATTATTTTCTATATTTTATAAAAATATTTTTCTCATCAGGAAAAATGTTCAAGTATGTAATTATTAAAATTCGTTATGACTGATATAAAACGACTTGTACTACTTAAAATTCGTTAGGACTGAAGTAAAACTTATAAACTTATTACTTATTTAAATTCATTATGAACGATTTAAAATGACTTATACTACTAAAAAAATGTGTCCGACTTAAAACGACTTAAACTCCTGAAAACATTATGTCTGACTTAAAACGACTTATGCTACTGAAAATTAGATAGGACTGAACTAAAACTACTTGAAATTATTAAAATTCATTATGACTGACTTAAAAGCACTTATACTACTTGAAATTTGTTATGAGTGATTTAAAACAACTTATACTACTAAAAAATGTGTCCAACTTAAAAAGACTTATAATACTGGAAACCCTTTATGCCCGACTAAAACGGCTTAAACTCCTGAAAATACTACGTCCGAATAAAAACGACCTATGCTACTTAAAACTCATTAGGATTGATGTAAAACGATTTTTACTTCTTGAATTTCATTATGGCCGACTTAAAATGAATTAAAACGACTTATACTACTTAAAATTCGTTAGAACTGAATTAAAACTTATACTGATTAAAATTCGTTATGACTGACTTAAAAGCACTTATACTACTTGAAATTTGTTATGAATGATTTAAAACAACTTATATTACTAAAAAAATGTGTCCGACTTAAAAAGACTTATAATACTTGAAATCATTTATGCCCGACTTAAAACGATTTAAACTCCTGAAAACATTATGCCTGACTTAAAACGACGTACACTACTGAAAATTCGTTAGGACTGATTTAAAAGAATTTTTACTTCTTAAAATTCATTATGTCTGACTTAAAACGACTTATACTACTTGAAATTCGTTATGAATGCCTAAAAAATATTTATATTGCTTGAAACCAATATTTTTTCGTTGGATTGTACTAATTATTATATATTATTTTTTCTGAAAGGCATAGTTTAGTTTTATTTTTGTATTTGTAAAATAGATTATACAACCCCACAAAAACAGTGCCGTGAGCAAAACTAGACTATACCTGAAAACATTACGTCCGACTTAAAACGACCTATGCTACTTAAAACTCGTTAGGACTGATTTAAAACGATTTTTACTTCTTAAAATTCATTATGGCCGACTTAAAATGAATTAAAACGACTTATACTACTTCAAATTCGTTAGAACAGAATTAAAACTGACTATTTTCTATCTTGGCAGATATCTTTGAATTCTATTTTCTAAGTAACTATTTTAAAGCTTTGTTTACATAAGTTAAGTCCAAGATTGTTCACAGAAGTTTCACCTGAAAATAAAATCTCTCTCAAACTATAATAATGATTTATTTCAGATTGTATAAGTTTTCATAGTCTTTTATACAATTTCTCGTAGAACAGACTGTACAGTAAAAGTTCTGATTTGACCCTCGAATTTGAGCCCGCATAATAAGTATATAGTAGATCCAAACTCAATAAAGCAGCGCCAGCATTCCGCTGAAGGCCACTGTCTTGGCACAATAGGCTATTTTGGTAAGGTAATTGGCGATCCAAGAGACGCTCAGTGCTGAGTGTCGTGAAACTTGCCTATTGTTGTGTGCGTGTGGGTAGGTATGCAATGAAGGGCAGATGCCGTATACCGGGCATGGATAGGGCAGACTGACATATGCAAATCTTGGGTAAACATTAGCAGTGACAATGTTCTGTGGCACGACGAACCGGCATTGCAACCATCGGTCCCTGTACTCTCGAAGTGTATTCTATGTATCACGTGTATATGCCTTCAACATGCGTCTATATCTCTATGCATCTATGCGCACGCATACCTTCCCCTGTCTGAACGTCGAACAACGAACACCTCTACTTATACAGCATCGACCTACAGCATGTAAAGCCTATAGGAGGATGTGCAAGAGATACGTGTCATGTTAGCCATTCGCAGGCACGCGACTACCCCAATTGCTTTGCGAACGATCACTCCGTGTTTCATGATCCGTTGATGTCCTGATCAAGAAATTCCGACTACTAATGCCAAGGATATTTCCGAGGATATTTCCGACAAGAACGATTTCCATTTCCGGGTATGGTTTCATGCAATTCTCCATTCTTTTCTTCCATATGAATGAGATAAAAGACGTACTGGAATAGGACTGACGTGAAAGGTTTACCTTTGAATCTGCCTCTAAAGAATTACGAGATTTTAATTATGATGGAGAAACTTTATTAACTTGAGAGAAACTTGTATGGAAAAGCCTCGCTTGCCTAAGTGAAGCAAGTCGAAACTGGAATTTACACTGGCAAACTTGTCTGTGATTAAGTTTCTAATTGAAAGCCCATTCTGGCTTGATTGAAGCTCATCTCCATTGCACATTATCGTAGGCTAATAGAGAATACTCTAATAATTGTATATTACTTGAAAATATCGTCAAAGTTTCAACAATTTCATCTATTGTTTACAAGAAAATTAGTCTGTTGCAAAACTATAATTAAAATGATCTTAAACAAATTTAAAAACTCAATTTTCGCATAAAATAAATGTGATTAATTAAGTCAGTGAATTCATCACATAGACTAGTGTTAATTGATTATGTTATGAATAGTAACTTTAAAATGTTCGTCAATTTTAATATTTATTTCACTTCGAGAGTATTCCCTAAAATCTGACAATGTTTTATGGAATTTTTAAGGATTACAGGAAATTTTAAGAAATTTTTAGGAATTTAGAAAGATTTTGAGGTTTTTGAGGAATTTAAATAAGTATTTTAAATGATTTTGAGGAATTTTAAAACAATTAGTGAAAATTTAAGGGTTTTCCTAAAATATTAACAAATTTGAAGGGATTTCGAAAATTAGTCTGTTGCAAAACTGTAATTAAAATGACTTTAAACAAATTTAAAAACTCAATTTTCGCATAAATTAAATGTGATTAATTAAGTTAGTGAATTCATCATATATAGACTAGTGTTAATTGATTATGTTATGAATAGTAACTTTAAAATGTGGAATAATCTCTGAGAAATTGTAGGTAAATTTCCCGAAATTCTTTGCAGTGTAGATTACTACTTTAATGCACAAAATAAATAATAAAATTAAATATTTAAATGTAGAATTTGTTAACTAACAGTGTCATTATGTCGATTTTCGCGTTTTTGCCTAGATGCCGCATTCAATGAACGTACAACCCAATTCACGTACAATTATCCGGTTCGAGAGCAGCGTGACCAGACCGGAACGTCGTGAAAAGCGATTTAACTTGTTTGCCATGTCGGAAAAGCTTTGTAAATTTTCCCGAGCTCATGCCATGGTTTAATCGTGGAACGACCTGGGCCTCAGAAATTGACATACGAAATACGGAGACTGAACAAGTGGCATTCTATGCTATGTATTCTCTTGCTCATAATGAAGACGCGAGGGTCAAAGTAGCTCATCAGTCGTATGAGCGGAGGCTGACTAAAGCGTGACTCATTCTACTTGATGGAGGATAATAGAATTGTGTTTACTTGTGAAGTTTGCACGCTGGTTTATGGTTCCCAAAACCTCTTGTTTTACATGTAACAAAGATATAAACACCTTCAGCGCAGTGAAAATTAAAAAGAATATCGACAACGTTTTTATCCTTAACGTATTCGAATTCGAAGAAATATAAATCCGGAGGTAAACGCGAATAAAGGCTTTTATTTCCTTTCATTAGATGCGCACTTGATGAGTGATTTCAAGATCCTGGTTAATGAGTTTTTCTTAGAAAAGAAGACAGTGGCGAACAGGAACTTCACTGAGCTTCTTTTGTGTTGCGATTTATCAAGCATAAATTAAATTTAAATAAAAAATTGTCATCTCCTGAAATAAATATTTCTCCATGTAAATATTCTTACTTTTTCTTAGATTCTTAGTTCACTTTTTATGTAAAGAAAATTCGATGTAAAAGCATTGCTCTAAAATATACACAATCTATTTTTTATAAGCTTCTAGTTTAAAAACTTGAATCTTTGCTTTCAAAAAGCTTTTAGCTTTCAATATTGTTAAATTGAAAAAGCTTTTTAAAGCTCTTGTTGGAAAACGTTTAAAAGCTTAAAATGGATCCACTAAAAATTCAGTTACGAATCATGGGTTTTGCAACTTCAATATCAAACGTATGTTTTATAAAAGGTTTTAATATTTTTTTAAATAATCTTATCTTAAACTACTTTTTTCAGGTGCAAAATCGCAGTCCAATTTAAACGACATCGGAAAATCTGAACAGAAATCTAACGATTTGGAGAGGAAACGAAAAAACAACTGGCTCCCAGAAAGAGGTAATACATATTTTTAAAAGATAAGTTTTTATTGTTTTAAACGTATTGCTCAAATTTTAACAATAGGTAAATTTTTAAAATATGCTTAGAATCATTTTAATTTGTATTACAAGCGAACGAAAATTACGAACATTATAATATATTATAAATAGTAGGTATTACTATAAATATTAGATAAAATAGTCGAAGAAGAAAATATTCCAATTCCATAAATAACTCTCTATAGTGAGTATCAAGTTTCATTGAACTGTGTAATTAAAAATGAACTCTTCCTTGATAACAATACGTTATCGAAAACTCTTAGCAAGCAAAGAGTTAAATTTAGAAAAAAGTGGTCAGTGCCACTTTATCAAATTAGGTTTTTTCAACAGGCAGTAAAGTTTGAATATCTTTTATTCGACGTCACGTGCACGAAGTAGGATTCATACCTAATGGATTCACTTGGGGGCAAGAAGAACTGAAAAAACAGGTCGGCAACTTGGAGTTAAATTAGGTATAATGCTCTCGTTCTTGGCGTCAGTATAGAGCTTTTGAAATGAATGAGAACTCCACATCCGTCCCGATCGGTCTCTCCGCCCTTTAGAAATTCCGCGAAGCCCCCAGGGGCAATATTGGATATTTCGTTCCTCGTTCATATTTTTCCCAGTGCTTTAGCGCACTCTGGCAATTTCTTTTTAAAAGAAATTTGCCTAATGGCAAAGTGTGCAAATCCGTATTCTATGACGGTGCACCGGATACTCGAGGTACTTGGGTAATTCCTCGAAGAATAAGAAAAAAAAGAAAGTAGCATCCCTTATTGCCCCTTGGCTCTGCATTTCGATGTCTTCTGTAACCTACAGCTGTTACAGCTCAAGAATATTCGATTTCTTTCGTAGCGATGCGATTTCTCTTGTAAACGAATCACATTGTATATTTAATCAAGCCAATAAGACAAATTATTTTCCTCGATAAGAAAAATTCAAATGAGAGATATTTTCATGCTACAATACTTTTACGTCAGCCAAAGTTGGAGTTTTCTAATCTAAAGAAGTCAAAACAAACAATTTAAGTCAGTTAATACATTATATTTTTACAAACTTCACATTATTGCGAATTCCAACCGGAAAACATAAGTTATAAAACTTAAATTGAAAAGTTACTCCTTATATTTAAATTATAAGAGTGCAAGATAACCATTGAAATTCATGGATTAAAAGAAGTTTGAAATGAAGAATTCTTTCCAAGAAAATTTAAATATTTCAGGTGAAGAATTAATTACATGTTCTAATTTAATGACATATATTAAGTTATAAATTGCAAGTAAATTTCAAAGCTTGCAGCAGAATGAAGAAAAAGAAACAGTTTAGGTTTTCTTATCCATACAGCTAGCTTTAAAATCACTTAAAAAAATTTCCTCTAAAGTCGCTGAATTTTTCGTTTCATACTGAGAACTTTTAAAACCTTGATTCCGGAAGCTTAATTAAACCGACTATCGTACGCGCGTCATATGATATTTTTTTCCCTCCTTTATTGGGCGCCAAACTTTCATCTTGTGGAACTTGACTTTTTACCAAGCATGCGGTCCCAATTAAAATGATTTCTATGCTCAAAAGTGCGAGCCCGCCGGGCTCTTCGAGCACACGTTCATAAATCATCTGCCCATTCGATGGAAAGTGGATGGAAGGAAGAGAGTGAAAAAAAGAAGGGTGCCGAGCGGAAATGTGTGGAAAAAGATCCAGTAGACTGGGAGAGAATGAGACGAGCTGCAGAGCCAAAGGGAAAAGAGAGAAAATTCTCAGCTGCAAGAGAGACAAAGAAACGATGAGAGTAGGGAAAGCAAAAAAAATCATGAAGATGTATAGAGAGAGATTTAAGTCATTGGAATAGAAATAGAATCTCGCAGAACCTCTGCTTAGTATTCAAATCAAAATTTATAAAAATCAAATACCATTAATTAATCTTTTGCATGCTTTGATCGTTTGTTTTTTCGTGAACTTCCGGTGCCGCGAGAACTCGAAGTATTGCAACTTCTCTTTTTGACACTAAATTTACTTGCTTCGCTACTGATACTTGCTGATATTTCGCGAGACACTTCTTCCAAAGCCTGAAAAAATAGAAAATAAGTTTAGTTCATTGTTCATGAAATTAAAATGTAATTTTAAAATCTAATACTCACTTCAATATCTTGCAGAAAGTCTTTCTGCATCGAGATAGCCATCTTGTAGATAGGAGAATTACGTTTGTTGTACATTATAGCGTTTTGACACATCAGCATAACATCTCTCTGGAAATGCTTCGTAGACCTAATCGTTCCATTATCAATATTCTTCTTGATAGTGGTCAAGTCCATAGGTCTGAAAATAATAGAAGAATACCCCGAAGCCTGATCTTCAGTGATAGGTTTGGAAAAAACTGATGAGTATTTGCTTGTAGCCAGTTTATCATAAAACAACATAATTGCTTTCTTCCAAGACTTGTAATCAGAATTCTCTTTTCTTCCTTCCATCTCAGAATCTTTCTTCACCACAGTAGTATTCTTCGAACAAGTCTTCATAACTCTTCCTTCACTCTTCTTTCTCAAGGTCAATTCCTTCTTATCTAAATTATTACTTTTCTCATCCTTCATTTTTTTAATCTCCTCATCAGTCGAAGCTTCCTCACAGAGTTCGTACACTTCTTTTAGTAATTCCACCTTTATTCCTTTATCCATAAAAAGATTATCTTCACTCTGCAAATCTTCAGTCTCCTTTAGAGGATCGCTTCTATCTGCCATCTCTCGTTCTTCCTCTTCTAAATCTTTAAAGTCGTCTACAATAACCTCTGCAATTAATGTTCTATCGGAAAAATCCTTTTTATCATTTTCTCTCAACTCTTCCATTTCATCTTCTTTGCTCTCTTCTTTGATTATGGTAAAATCTTCCTTAGAAGATGCTGATGGTTCCGCACCTTCTTTAACAGGTTCTATGGTCAGGTTTTCTTCATCCTTTGTTATCTTTTCTTGAGGGCTAAGCTCAATATTTGTATTCTCGAGAATCCAAATGATCTCGTGGGATTGATCTTTATCTTCCACATTCAGAGAATCCTGAGAAAACTTACTCGAAACTTCAGTGGAAGATGCATTTTCGACACCAGTTATTTTCGCGAGACTCAATTCCAATTCCAGTTGGTCTACGTCTTTATTGTCATCAACTTCCTTAATATCCATGGTCACGTTCTTTTCACTCAAATTCTCCTTTTCAAAAGTCAACTCCAACTGCTTGTAAGGTGACTCTTCCAGATTTTGGAACACATTCTCTTTCTCATTTTCTTCCAGATTTTGGAACACATTCTCTTTCTCATTTTCTTGTATTTCGTTCTTTGCATCATCCTTAGCAGACGCTATTATATTCTCTTTATCAGAGTCCTTTCCCTCCATAATTTCTTCAGTTCTTACCTTCGGATCTTCTGTCAATTCTAAGTCTTCTTCAGACTTTTTCCCCACCTTAGTTTCTTCAATTTCTACATTCAAATCCTTTATCTCTGTAATTTCTTTAATTCTTACTTTCAAATCTGCAATCGATCCTGAATCCTTTTCATTCACAGCTTCCTTGTTCTTTGACTTTTCACTTGACATTGAATTTTTTTTAGCCTCAACCTCTCGTTCCGATTTAAATTCCTCGAGAGGAAATTTCTCTACAAATCCAATAATTTCTGCGATATTAGACCTGCTAGGGTCGATTTCCTCGATTTCGATGTCACTTTCTGGAGAATCGAAAAAGTATCTGGTAGCCGGGACGTTTTTGATCTCCTGCTTATCAGGTACTATAGGAAGTTCTGACATCAAGCTGTCCATGACTCCCACAGATTCCGGGTTTAAAACCTGCGAATTATCTGTTATATTCTTCATGGTTAGTTTCTCGATGTCCTTAATAATTTTATATAACTCGATCTTCTCTAGATCATCAGCCACTATGTCTTTGGGAATCATTTGAAGGTTTAGATTTGATCCAGCCAAATTTGTAGTTGAAGTCTGAAGTTCCAAGTTTGGAAGAGTAGTTTTCTGTAAACTTGCAGGTAACTCCAGCAACATGGAAATATTTGGAACTCCAATCGAAGATCTTTCTGAAGCTGCGTTGGCGACTGTAGAGGGGACGAGCTGATGAAATTGAGGCGATTCGCTTCGAGTCCACTCAGATTTTAATAAAGTGTTCAGAAGAGATGTCTCATCCTTGTTATTCTCTTCCATAATTTTTGTAGAAGGATCCAACTTGTAGTCACGATCAGAACTTTGTGACTCTTTTGGAATTACAAATTTGACGCTTTTGGGAGTTTGTACAACTTGCTCTTGACTTTTAGCGAGCGAAATACTGCGAGTTTTACGCTTTCTCTCCTGTTCAGGTTTTTGTTCCGCAAGTTCAATTTCAAGACACATCTTTTGAAGCTCTTCTTCTGTGAAATTTCCTGTTTTAATTAAGTTTAATTCGTATTTGAGTTGTTGATATTCATCTCTTTGGGAGGCTAAGAGCAGATTTAGCTCTGTTTTTCTTTCTTCAGTTAATCTTCGAACGATTTCCTGGTTTGTGATGTCCCTACTCTGCTTTTTCTTCTGTGTGTTGGCGTTTTCCAACAAATGCGCGTATTGGGTGGCGCAACATTTTTTTGAGAACCAGTCCCTTGGCCTTTGAAATTCCTTTTGCAGAAAGGACTTCAAAAATCGTGAAACCTTCAACCAGTTATGATCACCTATTTCTTGAACACTAGATGCTAGGCAGAGCTGCTCTTTTGTATTCCATGCGTCATCACGGGCAGCGCGATTAAGCTTTAATCCTGCAAACAATTTAGTTTGATTTTATACAATATTTAAAAATAAAAATCTTATGAAAAAGTACCATTTCTAATTTAAAATTGTAATTATACTCATTTTGTATTATTAGAGTAATTGCGAAAGGATAATTTAATTACACGAGATTAGGCGCGCCATATAAATTGACCAATAAGGGGCCATCCATAAACCACGTGGACAGTTTTTCACCACTTTTTGACCCCCCCTCCCCCCATCGTGGACAGAATCCCATGTATAATTTTTTGAATATACATGGATCGTGGAATTTTGTCATACCCCCCCCCTCCCCCCATAACCTGTCCACGTGGTTTATGGATGGCCCCTAAGGTTAGCGCACTACGCATGAAGTTAGCTGAAAGGTAACGCAAAATGAGGAACGCCAGAGCCGGATTAAGACAACTCGGGGCCCAGGGCTGTACATTTTTTGCCCCCCCCCCCCCGGAAAAAATCTTTAGTTATCTTCAAGGAGAATGAAAAGAATAAATTTTTCAATTTTTATAAAATTTTTCTTAAAGTTGAGGAAGAATTTGGGGGCCCCTTCAAAAGCGGGGCCCAGGGCTTCAGCCCCTCCAGCCCCCCTCTTAATCCGGCTATGAGGAACGCAATGTGAAGTTGTCTGAAATCCATGTCTTTTTTAGAAAAGGAAAAAAAAAATAGAGAATAGAGAGAGAAGAGATAGGATAAGGGCGAATGGCAGACGTGATTTTAGCCATATATATTCCGTCACTTTCTGATCTCGTAAATAAATAAATAAAATATATTTTGCACAGCAGAGAGCAGTGGATTAATCCTTTTATCATTACTGACTGTTGCCTAAAATGTATTTTTTTTTTTATACATTTACGAGAAAGTTAGCGGAATATATATAATGATAAGTCACATCTGTCACTTGACCTTGAAACGACAAAAAATCCAAAGTCTAGAATGAACTTAACTATAACTTTAGAGAAAATATTCGTTCAGTACTTACTTTTTTGTCTAGAAGGCATCGTATTTTGCTAAAAAAGCACAAAATATCTTAATTATCAAGCTTTATTATTTCTATAAATATTACGATATTACATACGTGCATATGTTTCCATCAATTTTATTTATAAGGAACGAAATGGAAATGGAATCAGCTATTGAACCTTGGATGACCTTGGAATTTGAAACGACTAGACTCACTTAACACATGAGAAGTGGTGAAATTCAAAATTTGGCGCCAAAAATGGATCAAGGTCTATTCACCGTGAACAATCACTGATGTTTTGTAACATTACCAGTGACATTTTAACATAACTGTTATGCAACAGTTATCTAGTCCCTCAAAATTAAATTTCTTCATTTTACTCAGCAGATGTTAGAAATAAATATATTTAACTCTGTAGATGTTTACTTTCTAGAAATAGAAATGTGACTTTAGAGCCAAAAATAGAGGATAAATATATGTATAATTATAATAAAAACTGTATATAATAAATTATTATACATTTGTAGATTGTTTGAAGGAAATTAAATATTTATCACATAAATATGAATAATAATTGAATTTTTAAAACTTCTTAATATTTTCATTGAAACTAATATAAATTAATATTGAAAAAACTGAACTGGTCTAATTATCAATATTTTATCCTTACTTCTGTAATTACAAAATTTAATTAATTATTTATTAGTCATAATTATATTCAACTGAATATGAGTAAATTCAAGTCAATTAAACTGACAAATATTTACATAAAATTTAATAATAATTGGGCGGAAGGGTAGCACTGTATCTGTTACCTCATTTTCTCAAAATGAAACTAGATTCTTGAAATAATATTTTCTTTTTAGAGCTCTAAACAAGGAAAATAAATATAAAAAAAAGAAAATAAAAGGATAATAATAGAAGGAAAATCGAAAAAAAAAGAAGTTGGAGAAAGATATATTTAGGGAAAGAGAACAAGAAGGAGAGAAAGAGAAAGAAAAATTGAGGCTAGAAGGGAGAGAAAAAGAGAGAAGAGTTCGAGAGCAGACCAGACAAAAGTAGCGAAGCGAGAAACTCCCAAGGGTTGGGGCAGCTTTGGGGCGGGGGTGGGCAAGTCAGGGTAAAACGAAGAGTGCGGAAGAATAGTGGAAGACTGGGTTGTTTCTGATTCGTAATTAGAGATGAGTGAGGGCAGGAAGAACGCGGAGAATACATTTCTCTCGAAGCGAGTAATAGCTGGAGGAAGAAGAGGCCAACCGGAAGAATAACTGACTTCCCCTTGGACTCTTGGATGAGGATTCCAAGTTCCAAGACATCCCAGTCGCAAAGCCCGTCTTACACCGGCATTCCTATTGTGAAGTTCGAACCTACTCATTGGATTCATCCTCAAATAAACTTTAAGACTGCTCTGTACTTTTTATTTTTTATTCCTTTTTACTTCAAAGACTGAATAGTATTTTGTGGTAGAAAAAGCGATGTAATAGTTATTAGTACTAATTTGAAATATTTCAAATTAGTAATGTTAATAATGTTTTCCAACGCCCTTAATGTTTTCACATTAAGGGCGTTGGACCCAAGTGTTAAACTCAAAATTCCATTCTCCATTTTACTCATCGAAAATTGTAGATACATATTTTTTCGCTCTGTGGCGCTAAACTTTTTTCAAATATAAGACTGCGTACAGAGAGAAAAAATATTTAATTTCGATACTTTTTGCATAAAACGAAGAATTCAAAATCTAACTTCAAAATTCAATATTTTCATTTTACTTAAAAAATATTTGAATTAGATATTTTCTCGCTCTGTACGCATAATTCTAATTAAAAATTCATTAATTCCACAAAGGGAAAAAATTCCAATTTTAATATTTGTTAAGTAAAATGAAGAAATCGAGTTTTTAGATTAGAACTTGGCTCCAACACCCTTAAACCTGAGTACGATAAAAAAAATTTTTATTAGACGATAAAAATAAATCGAATATGAATTAAAAATTTATTAGATGGTTTTCATTTGTGAGAGGATGAAAATAGAAGAAAGTCAATATTAGTCCCGACGAAAATGTTGTCCAGTCTTTTTAAAAATAATAGCGAGCAGATCCGAGAATTGGATTTTTGTTTCGCATTTTGTTATTGGGGTTGAAATCAAGAGTCGTAAATTCAAGCACCATACTGGCTTAGTATCAACTGCGCAAGTTGCTCGGAATCGTCGATTTTTTTTCAGCCAGTGAAATTTTTTTCAGAAGCTTATGCACTTAAAGAGATACTTCACCCAGTACTTTATATATGAGCTTAGTAATTAAAAAAAAATTATCAGTTAAACAAATCAGTGGATCCTGAGTCAGATGTTAGTCGTGCAAAAATATGCTGAAGTAACATGAATTTTTAATGAGGTCTAATGGGATACTCATTTCAGTCTCTGAAATACATTTGCAAGTCTCTTATCACTTTCTGCATATTTTTCTTCTATTTATTCAAGTTTAATTTCTTTACATACTTTTTTAACTTTTAGATATTTCAAATTACCATCTAACTTTCTTTTTCAGGTGATGCTGGAAAATTGACAACGACGTCGACGTTACTCTCCTTAACGTTAATCACCCTCTGGATCATTCAATAAAAAAGTGTTCCATTTCAAAGTAAGGTGCAATTTAATAAAAGTGAACTCTAGTTCGAAATTGAAGTAAAGAAATAAAGCAGGAAAGAAAATCGAAAACAAGACAAAGACTGACTGGAGTAGTTAGTACTGTTTAAAGTTTACATCTTAACACGTGCCAACAGTGGATTCCGTGATACCAATGATGGACACTTGAGAATATAGCAGAGCGAAATGAATGAATGGAAAAAATAGAAATGAATGGAATCAAAGAATGAATATTTGCGAACTGCAACGACTGTAGCCTTTAATGTAATATATTTCACGACTCGTGTCACCGCTAAAAGTGCATCTGAATATGAACGTTATTGTAAGACTGTTTGCATGCAGCCATTGATCTTAATTAACCTGAGCTTTTCGTGTCGGTTTGCGGAGAAACAACTAGGTCATGTAGCAATAAAGCGCTGCGCTATATCAACACAATATCGTTTCTTCCCACTTCAGCAATTATCGTTATTCATTTAGCTGCGTCATTTTCTGGCGTTATACTTTCATCAATTATTATTCTCAGAATAATAACCATTCAAATGCAATTCACTTCACATATTGCGATTCCAAATCCAAAAACAAAACCTCTCCTTTAATTTCAAACCATTGAATTCAGTTCTAGTAAATACAATCTTTAAAGCTAGATTTCTAACGATTTTTTAAAATTCATCTTTAATTATTCATTTGAAAAAAAATATTAACCATTTTCGATCTTGTTTAGTAAGGAGGAAACTAGTCTTTTAGGAGGAACAAAAATACGAAAGTAAAGCATGATATCCCTTGAGGGCAGAATGCTATGGAAGAAGAAACATTAGTTCTCAGAAGGTTATTTTTTTAAAAATGTTTGTAAGGGTTGTATTTTTTTATCTTGGGTGTTTGAAAAGTCCCCTAAGAAGGGTGCATTTCTTCTGCAATCACAAAATGAAATCGATTAATTTCTTACTCCTAGAAATTTGATACTCTTCAATACTTTTCCTTTTGAAAATTAAATTCTATAATCATTTTAAATTATGAAATTTAATTTAATGGAAATCAATTGCAATTTAAATTACCTACATTTGTAAAGGGTCAAATTCCAAATTGTGTCTGCATTCACTTGCAATTATCTATCGGAATTATTTGAAGTTATGCATCCTTTCATCCCCTCTTTTATCCTGCCTGACGACCTTAATTAACTTTTTAGAAAAATTGGAATAATTTATTGGTATGATATTTACGAACCCCAAAAATACTTAATTTTTCATTAATAAGAAATAATAAGTAGCAATTATAAGTAATAAATAAATCATAAAATTAATTTTAGAAGAGTTTACATTTACAATAAACAGCTGCCATTTTTATTATTTTCTTTTTTCATATCAGATAACCGTCTTTTATCTCACACACAATTGACGACTCACTATCCTTCAAAAAAAAGCACCTACGGTTCAGAATTCAAATCTGTACTTCCCTGAGGATTAAAATAATTTTTTTGCTCTTATTTTCCATATTTTTATCTTCTTTGATAAGACTAAAAAATGGATTTTGTAAATTCGCAGCCAGCCTAACACTGTTTTTGTCACACTATTTCGAAGGGTTCAAACAACGTGTAATTTCCAGGGTTCGAGTGAGAATTATATCAACCAGTACGATTTCAGTCGTTCCCTTGAGACATGTGTCGAATTTCGCTGTCCCTTACTCTTGTTCCCTTATTCTTGTTTTCCTTCCTGAAAAGCAAAGTTCGATCCATCCTTTATTTAACGTCTCTCTCGATGCTCACTTTTCTCAGACCCCCTTTCCGTTTTTTTTTTATCTTACTCATTCCCTCTTCCTCCTGTTTCTCCTTGAATCGCGGATCCCATCTGGATACTTCAGATTAAAACGTCAGATTCGTTCCGAACAACGTTCAGCCAAAAGGGGATGAGAGAACATTGGGTCGAATATTAAAAAGTCGAATATTATAATTTGCAAACGTCTTCGATTCGCAATGACGTTAGGGTGGAAAGGGGCGTTTCCGATCAAGTTTAAGATAATGGAAAGACTCAAGTTATTTTCCTGCTTTGCAGTTTTACAGTGACTTTTATGTTATACCTTTTCTACTTTTCGATTTATGTCAGATTTTTTAAGATTTCGATCTCGGAAAGAACTTTCGGTATAATGCGACTTTTAAATCTAATTTAAATTCTAAAGATATCAGTATACCTCTTCCAATTGTAAAGCTTTCAAGATTGAAAAATTTTGAATTTAATTTCATTATTCTTTTCTACTCCTTTTTCTATTTTTAATTTTTTAATTCAAGATTTTATAAGTCTTCCAATTGAATAGTCTTTCAAATGAGTACACGAAAATTATTTAAAGGCATATTACTGGAAAATAAAATTCTACACACATCAAAAGTTTTTTTGCTCGTTTTTTTCTTAATATCTTTTTGTTTCTGAGCCTAATACCCTACTTGAAAACACTTTCAAGCATGTATTATTCAGCATACAACCCGTCCAGTGCAACAGGTTTGAGGCTCGAGACAATAACAAGACTTTAAGGATTCGGAATGGATTAAGGGCAACGGGTTGGACTTAAGGATTATACTGATTTACCGGTGAGCTCTTTTGTTAATTAGTCCGAATAATTATTATGATTTACTGATTTTTTCATAATGCTATTTATAATTTATAATTACAATGTAGACTTGCTAAAATTCATAGACGAGACAACCACAAAACAATCATGAAAATGAGAATGCCACGTCGTGAACAAGATTTAATGTATTTACAAGTACCTCGTAATTAGCTCGTTGAGAATATGACGTAATAAAGGTGTGATAAAAATTCTGCAACTTAATGTCACAATAACTCCGACCACAAATTGTCAATTGCGCTATTTTATATCTTGGTGGTATGACATAAACTTTATTTTCATTCTCATTAAAAAAAATGTATCAACTCCAAACATTCATTAAATAACGATAATGAAATGTTAGAAATTTTAGACTAATATTTTATTAAAAAAAAAGATTTTTGGGGTTCGTGGAAAACGGATAAACCAATAAATTCTTGTACAAATTTCAATTACGTCTTTGGTTAAAAATTGTCCAAAAAAATACAAATAGCCAAAAATAAATATGCTTGTTAAGAATATAATCTATATATATTATATATATATTGTATAATTATAAATTATCATCGGAAAAATGTTTACACGTTGAAAAGAAACGATGCAACTGAAACAAAACCTGTTATTTTATATCCTACAACAGATATGGAACAATTTATCGATTAAATTATAGTCTATTTGGTCTTACAAAATATCTAAAGAAAATGAAATTCTTCGGTTTTAATATTCAAGATAAATAATAAGTAAACAGCTAAAGTATGATTAAGTGTACAATTATTTCAGATTTTGTAAAGAAATTTATAAAAAAATTTGCACAGATTGGGGGACTTCTCATAAGAAAATCACATAATTTACAGCTCTGGTTAAAAACACCTCAGAGTTCAGAATCCAATCTGAATTCGAATTTCTATTGAATACTCAAAAACATGATATTCGATTGTATAAAATGGAGAAAAAACACCAGAAATAGCGTTCGTAAAAAAAGCATAAAGAATTCTGTAAATATGAGTAAATATGCGAGTATAATCTAGCTTTAAAATCCAAACAGTACAGACAGGTGAATATTATTACAATTTTAAAGACAACAAGCGACGGAAAGGGTAAACCTCAGCGAAAATATTTTGATTCTAGCTTAAGGAAAACGAATTAACATACTTGGCCGTCTAGTCGTTAACACGATAAGGAACGAATTAATGCGAAGGTATATATGTATACATATAAATATTATAAATATTATATTAAGGTGGAGGTTATTGAATAATGATATCGCTATATTATATGTTAAACATGATATTATTATATTATTATTATTATTATTATTATTATTATTATTATTATTAATAATATTATAACACCATTATGCTTTGCGACGTTGAGTTGAATGTTGTTAACAGGAACCAGAAATAAGTACCTACAAGTATGTAATAAAAATCGAGAAAAAGATATTTTTCAATTGATCAATATTTTTTTCAGAAACCCCACTTACCCCTTGGATAAACTAATTAATTAAATAATTAATTAATTAATTAATTTGTCTCAAAGTGTAACGTAGTAATTAGTTTCTATAGAAAGCTAATTTTTTTCTCTAAACTTTAATAGTTATTTTAGATAATGGAATTTGATTCAGATTAAGATTGAATTTTATTAGTTGGATTCATTTAATCGAGCGTATATATCCTCTTGAAAAATTGTAATTAATTTCGCGAGTTTTTTGTCGTGGATTATCATTGAAGAGGATCGTGGATTCCTATATACCTCAGAATATTTTTTCTCTTTTTATTTCTTTTCCATTTATACTCTTTCCATATCAAAGACAATAGATTTCGAGAGGATAATTCAAGTCCATTGTGTTCAACTTTTTTCCGGACTGACTTTCATATTGTATAGAATCGACGAAGCCATAACTACGAATGGATAATGAAAAGTTAACCAATCGCAAAGTAAGCTTGATTCTTTTTTGATGTTTTTGAATATTTCCAAAATGAGGAAAAGATTATAGAAATTAGTATAAATAAAAATAAATAATTGTTTATCGATTTTTTTAAGTAATCAAAATTTGTGGCTTTTAGAAAAGATTCAAAATTCAATCTACCACTCGCTATACACATCAGTAAGAAACTGATGTATTTTTGTAACTTTTGAAACAGTTCTAGTAGCCAAGAAGGCTACTAGAACTGTTTCAAAAGTTACAAAAATTCAGGAAGTTGAGAGATTGTTTTTAAATAATTGATAGTAGTCTAGACTTTGTTAGACTTTGTAGACATAAAGGAGACACCATCTTTGAAAATTGAGGTGCACCCAATATCTCATTTTCAAGGAGAGAAATTGGAGATTTTCTTACGGGAAAGTTTTAGACGCAAGAGTCGTTAAATCCTTGATGAGCCAAGTTATATATAAGTACAAAGATCGTGACGCATTATGAATTAAATTCAACCACAACTAGAGTTTCATTTCACGATATGTATATTTTACAGCTTCCAACGGTATACATTACAGAAAATTTCTCCCAGTGGGATTTTTTGAAGGAGAGTTTTCTGCAAATATAAAGTTGAAACCATTTTCTTCCTTTTTAAGTCTCAGAATTTCATCTTGATATTGAAGTTCCTTATTAGGAAAAATAATAACATTCTTTTTCTCAATTTTTAATATTTTTCACTCTTTTTGTTGTGTTCCTTTCCTTATGTCTAAGCTTAAAATTTTTTCATCACTTTCAGAACATTAAAGTAAACATCCTCTCTTATATTAGAACCGTAATTGAAAGCTAAGTGACTCAGGGTTCCATTACTGTGTGAGACTTCAACAACATTTTTAAGTTTCTTGAGAAGTAATTCAACGTCCTAAAAAAGTAAATTATTATCACGGTGCTAGCTATTATCAGAAATTTAAATTTTTTTCTACTAACCAGCGGATCAGCTAAAATATCAGTAGTTCCATAATAAACAGCTATAGGCGCCTTGATATTTTCCAGTGGATAATCTGGGGGATAAGTTATTGATTTATAGATTTTCAGATTCTCAATCGGTCCATAGTCGTATTGACGAAATGTTTCTGCGCAATATAAATCTTAAATTAATTTTCGTGAAAACATATTTGTAATACAAAAACTTTTTGTATTAATTACAAAATCTACTCATTTTTCTCTGATGTGAGATTGAATATATATACGTACCAGGATTTTTGATTCCATATCCATAGTGCAACAACTGCTTTGTAGATGCCCCGGCAGGAAAGTAGGGCAACATTGCTTTTAAAAGAATCTAAAATATTTCAATAATTATAGGATTTTAAAAATATTTTTCAGAGAAAAGTATTACATATTAGTAATGAAGCACTGATACGAGCGGAGATTCTAAATTCGAATCTTCCATCAAGTTTTACACAAAATATAGTTATGCAATTATAGAATTAAATAACTAAATGATTGTATAATTAATACCATCCTTTGTTCGTTCATCGGTCCAGGTAATCTATTCACGCCTGTAAATAAACTCACAACTACAGAGCAAAGTGGCTGCGTAATTTCGAAATCCTCACAAAGTATTTTAGTGATCAATCTGAATAAGGAAGAGGCAGGCATGATTTCAACATGACCAAAGTTATTTAAAAATGTCTGCAATGTAATAGATTGGCACAAAATTTAAACAATGTAACAACAGTATATATATACATATATATGATATAATGAATTAAATTAGTTGCTTACACCAATAGGAGTAGTTACTGTTTTTCCTAATAAACCTGTTATTCCTCCAGTATGTCCTAAATATGCTACTGGAGCTAATGTCACCGCCAGACGAATTTTATCATTATATTCAGGTTTCATAGATGCCATAACGAAGAACTGAGTAGTTCCTTGCGAATAACCGATGTAGAAAAGATTTTTCTCGCCAGTCGCTTTTAAAATATAATCTATCATTGCTGGCAAATCGTACATTCCAAATTCATGCCAACTGGGTAAGGAATTTATATTACAGAATTAATCAATAATATCAGTACAAGAAATTCAGTATTTCTAGAGGAAATACACCTGGGATAATGAATTTTAATAATACATGAATTTTTACCTAAAATCCCAAAATCCGTAACTTGTTTCCAGATACTTTGTGTGATTTTTAGAGAAAGTATTTCCTCGATTATTTCCTAGCCATACGTCGTAACCCTGATCAGCCAAAAGAAAAGCTACCAGAAATTTTAAATTATTTTTTGTATTAAATATCAATAAGTAGACTATGAAAAATTATTATTTCGTTTATACCTAAAGAAATATTGGGACCAGTTGCAAACCAGTCCGCTGAAGATTCAAAAAGACCGTGCATGAGGAGAGCTACTGGTTTATTTTTTCTAGAACCTGTTGTTGATTCATCACGACCAGCAGGTACATTATGTATTTCAAGAATATAACCGTCCTCTGTTTCAACTTTGTGTCTTATGAAAGGATATCCGTAATCTTCAACCAAATTGTTCTATAAAGTAATTTTAAATTAGAATTTTTAATTAACTGGAAACAGTGAATTCTTCACTGCTTTACTTACAATCTTTTTTGATTTATCTAAAGGCACGCACGATCCAAAGCTGATAAAATCACTCAGAATGTAGATACAAATCAGTATTTTTAATTCCATTTTATATCGGAAGTGTAAATTACTCTTGATGAGCATTAATCTCTCTTCATAAGATTATACTAACCAATTTTTTGGCCCACTGTTATTTATATGTTCTGTCTCATTATTTATTCATAATTTCTTCCCCTGGCAATAAATTTCAGATACTTATGTCAATTCGAAAACTCATTTTGCCTACGCACATTATGAAGAATGACAACTGTATCAGCTATGATAACGCACGCTTTACTCGTTAAATATTTCAAAATAACATTCAAGATAAAAAAAATTCGCAAAATATTCCACATTAAAGAGTTCTCTCATTTTTAACACAAACAAGGTAAAAAAAAGGTCATTTTCGCCTTCAAAGTTTAGCAAACTCAATGTATATAATCATGTTGCATCAGACGAAAAAGCTTGTAAAAACAAGGTCCAATTTTTTTATTACTTTTAAAACTTTTCCATGATTATCAAATAATTATTTTTAGTCTACTGCCCATCTGATTCGAAATGTATTCACCCTGTAAATACCCATTTCTTAATTAATTACAATACCCCAAATTTTTGTGCAAGAATTTGAAAATCAGTTTCTTTTTATTGAATTAAAGCCCGAAAAATAAATATGTGGACTGACCATTTGAGTTTCAAGGATGGTACGTATAGGGGACTTGACGAGAAAAAAGTTAAAAGAATATGTAGTTACAAGAGAAAAGTTATAGTCTCGACACTCTTCTTTCGTTCATCGAAATCCCCAAGGTACTTCGATAAATGGTCGTTTCCTCTACTATTAACCATTTCAGGGGGGGGATTATGTATCTTTTTACCCTTTTCACTCATTGGTTCCCCACTTTTTGATTTTCACTTTTTTCAAATACACGTGATGATGTCAATTTTGACGTTTTAAACGTCACAGACGAAACTGGGTTGAAATTGCAGACTTCTAGTCTGATGAACTTTTTCTATTTATTAATTTTTTTTACACTTATTGAATTAAGAATAATGAAACAAAGTTTCGAAAACCACAATCCAGGCGTTTCCCGTGTTTTTAAGGGATTTCATAGGAAATTTCATAAGATATTTTAAGGAATTTTATGTGATTATAAGGAACTTCAAAGCATTCTTAGATAAGTTCAAAAGAGTTTAAGAATTTTCAAGAGTTTTCACAAGATTTCAAGGCATCTTAAAGGATTTCATCAGATTTTTTGAGAAACTAAGCAATACAGCCCTTTACATAATTAGCTCACAGCTCTCTTGTTTCGATCTTATAGAACTTCATTTCATTCGAAACTCTCGTCTCATTTTCTTCGGTAAATAATTTAATTCTGGTCCTGAATCTCCTCACTACTTCACTCGCACGATAATTAAATTCCTGAAGCAAATTTCAAACTCTTATAGAACAAGTTAATCCTCTCTCCAATAATAATAATATTTCTAAGACTCTTCGTTATACTTTAACATTTTCGAATCTATTTAACGTTAATTTAAAATAATGTACGAGAATCGTTTGTTTCTTCTAAAAGATTCAACGAAATTTTCAGAAGATTTAAAGTGGTAAAGATGTTAAGGGATTTCAAAGGATTTATAATATTGTAACAGATTATTTTTAATGATTTCAAGGTATTTTCAAAAGATTTAAAAAATTTCAAGGAATTTCCAAAGATTACAAAGAATTTGTACGATTTTCAAAGTTTTCAAGGGATTTCAGACAGAATAAAAACATTTGAAGATGGCAAAATATTTAATAGAATTTCAAAATGTTTCAAAGGATTTCAAAAATTTTAAGGGATTTCAAGTAATTTCACCAAATTTAAGGAATTGTTTAAGTTCTCGAAGGATTAAACATATTTCAAGGGATTTTAGAGGATTTCGAAGCCTGAATACATATTGCGTAACATTTCTCGAAATTCTTAAATATTATCACAGTTTGAAGAAGCCTCGACTTTTAGTTTGATATTATTTTTATATTTTTTTTGCATAATTAAATTTAACATTTTTTTTAAACATCATATCACGATTTTCTCTTTGACGTCGTATTTCCATCTTTTACTTTTGATCATGATATGTGATATACAAAATAAAAAGAAAAAAGTTAATTAAGAGTTGCAAATCCTCATAGAAAAAATTTTCGGCTTCATTTTAGTGAGAAAGCGGATACGCTCGAGTAAATGGAACGGCGATTACAATCCGAGAATGGTCGATGGTTCGAAATCCGGAAGGATGGAGTTAGCAGATTCACGGTAGGAAGATGGTCCATCAGGGTGATCGGGGGTGTAGAAACGATAAGGGGATGAGGTCAACTGCCAGTCTACACCCAGGACGGTCCGGAATTCGAATTGTAATTTCTAACCGCGCGACTCTGCACGAGTCATTACCTATCGGGTTAGTCGAAATTCGTAAACGGACCGCAGATTTTCACTACTCGATCTCCGACACAATCTCCTCCATTGATTTCTCTCAACAGCCAAATTAAGGTGAAACGAAAACGATTTGCGAAATCCGGTGAAAAAAAATTCATTCCTCAAGTTATACTGCAAGCGTAATTAATTTTTTATGTGTCAAATAAAATCTAAAAGCTCAATCTGGATAGAATAATTTTGAGGACAGCTAAAAATTTAGAATTTTTAGCTGAAATATTCGCTGATCCAGTTTGCAGTCCCTAATTAGCTGTGGTAGTGAATATTTAGCTACTGCAGTTAAAATTTTCCATGTAGCATTTTTTTCCTTGCATATCAAATTTATATAGTCCATATTGGGAGTTATTTAAATCTCTGAATAAATAATGAATATATGAAAGCTATATTATTTGGAAAGCAAGTAATGGAACGGAATATCATGTGTGGAATTAAATTTTTAATACCAATTGTAAAATTAATTACAATGAGAAGCGTGGATTCTGGAAAATATGAAGTAAAATATTTCGGATATGAAATTACATAATAAAGTTATAATATAGTGTTATTTGTAATATTTTTAATAAGGCTACTTCTCGGATAGAGATAAGACTTTAAAACTTCTAAAAATACCCTTCATTAAAATTTATATTTTTTGAGCCAGAAGCAATCGACTGCAAGTCGGGATTTTTAAGTCGCAATTTCCCGGAATCTAAATCTCGGAAATCACATCTGGCTCCTTCTAGTCGGAATCTCCGCCGTAAGTATACAAATAACCCTCATTCTCGTAACTCCGAATGTACTTCGTACTCTGGACCTGAATTGCTTAACCTTTCATGATCCTATATTTGTAATATGAAAGAAAACGGATCGGATTATGCGATATCTGCGGAAAGATTTTGTGCTCGGTAAAACATAAACGAGTACAATTTAAAACTTTAAATTGTAAATTGTAGTACAAAATTTGCATTTTATATATGCAGTCAATATATATTTACATATTTTATATATTATACATATTTTATGAAATAAAAATTTCACTAATTAAGCAAAAATTGAAACACAAAATTAATCTCAAAAGCAAATACATATTTTATTTTCGATCTTCCTAATTAACTTTTAAATTTCCCCAAAAAAAATTATATTGAAATTTTACAAATTGTATAATTTTTCTTAATTCCGCCAATTAATACTGTAAACACGAAGTCAATTGATTTATTTACCATTTAATTATATAGTTACATGTAACTATTGTCTTATTACTTGGCGGCGATTCGCTACCGCAAATCTTGATCCAGTTTGAATTTTGAAAAAATAAAATGAAAATTGAGAAGGTATCAATTTTTTGGTACTATATAAATTGGAAATGAAATTGTGTTTTTTAAAAAAAAAAAAATTTAATATTTATATTAAATTTAAATAATTTTCTTTTTATTTAGAATTTAGGTAAATATATTATATTTTATATAAAACCTCTCGGTATTTACATATCTATAAAAAATACTAATTTATATAATTTCTTTTCGATTAATTAATTTTTTTATTTATTAATATTTTATTTAATTATATTATAGTTTACCCCCTACCCCGTTAATGAATAATTTATATATTATAATTAT